>JARUHE010119900.1:0-14655 GCA_031471125.1 Archaeomysis grebnitzkii | reverse complement strand
CCAGATGCTGTTGGCAACAGGCGGTGAATGTGCATTGCACCCATAGCCTGGTCCATTGGGACCAAATAATAAATAAAAAAGAAAAGAAAAAGCTAAACTAACAATTCCCACACAGTCATATCTCTTATCTAAAATATTGTAAAAACCCTAGAAGAACTCATTCATAACAAAAGCACATCCCCACAGTACAATTCACATCAATCACTCGGCACATACTGTATGGCAGGGGTGGGAAAACTTTATAGTGCAACGGACCTAAATTTTCAGAAAATACGGTTCACGGGCAGGTCACAATTAAGCTTTAATTTCTATAGCTGTCTAATATAACGACATACCAAAATACTTATCATTCTAAATATTAGGAGATATATACTTATTAATATACACTTATCCAATGTTTCAGAAATTTTAATAATCAAATACAGGCAAAATTAAATTAAAAAATGCACTAATTCACCTAAACTAGATAATTTCTATAAACAAAAAAGGTGTTAAATAAAATCCTTGTAGGTACTTACGTACCTTTTATCTTGGTTATTTAATGAGATAGATGAAACTGCTTGTTATTAGATTTTTTGTTTGCAATTTTGCATATACATAAAGAAACTGCTATTTGTAATTCGTCACTCAGATTTTCCTCAGTAAGTCTGGTATGTGGAGGGTTTTTCGCATAATTTTGTTTGTAAACGATAGGCTTACATTGATAAGTTGACGCAAATTGAAATTTCAAAACATTTTTGTGGGAAGATAACCTAGATCAGGACTAATGAGTTTGTAAAACTCCAATAAAGACAGATTATTATATTTCAATTTTAACGAGTTATTCGATGGTAAATCGATTAATTCAAGTTGGAAAGAATCTGGTGACACATCAGGAATTACATCAAAAGGCCTTTCAAAAACTCTCATTTCGATGTTCATAACTAGTTATGTCTACCAAAAAAGCAAAATTACTTTGAAAAATTTGATCATTAAGCTCTACAATAGGAACACCTTTGATATCCATAAAAAAATTTGTTCTATAAGTACATAAAATCGTCTAAGCATGTGAGCCTTATATAACAATCTAACTTCACAATAATACAATAGATTCAAATTTGGATTGTAGATTTTTCAAAAACTCTTTAAGTTCCCTATTGTTCAAACCTTTGATTTTGATAAAATTAACGGCCTTAGCTAACATTTTCATTAGATTTTTCACCTTAAAATATTGTGTACATAAAATTTCCATATGAATGACACATGACACAATTAAAGTTATTGGATCCAATAGGTGCTCCTTAAATTCTGTAGCAAGACCACTTATTATTACCATATGGCTAATATAAACTTTTTAAAGTTGGGTCAACCATTTGAAATGAGATTCACCTTTAGCTGTCCCATGCAATGATTTCAAAGAAAGAAATTCTTCTCAAATCTCAAACTTTGCTTTTATATCCCACATATAAATATTGCCATTTGAGCAGTATTGGACATCTGTTGTCTCATCAATAGCCAATGAATAAAAAATAAATGCTCCTGTATGAGAATTTAGAGAAATTTGAATGTTCTTAGCAATAGCATTAATGCCATCAGAAACTGTTGTTCTCGATAAGCTAATATTTATAAATAAATTAACATTTTCGGGAAATATATTCTCAACGGCAGAAAGAATACATTCTTTAACAAATTCACCGTCAGTATGTGGTTGAAGTTTTTTAGTGAAATTTTGGCATACTGTATAACTAACTCGAGCTATTCACTCTCAAGAATAAGCTTTTTAAAGCCAGTTTGTTTTTTAATCAGGCTTTCTTATCGGAACACTCTGTTCCTTTCAAATTTTCATAAGGCTTGTGCTTGCTAACAAAATGTTTCTCAATATTGTGTTTTTCATAAACGGCCACTTCTACATTGCAAATAAAAGAAATCCTCAGTCCATCTTATAATAAGGGTATCAAAAAAATAATTTAACAAACTTGAAAATTTTCACAATGCTGCCACGTAAAAATAGAATCCAACTCGCTCTGGCTTGCAAATTCAGTGTTGCTAAATCGGTCTGAGTGAAATCTTTGCCCAGCCTTGTTAAAACCTCAATCTATCAATAAATGTGTGTTCATGTAGGTTATACAATACATAAATATTTATTTATGTTCTAGACATAAAATTTTTGTATTTTCTTTTAGAACAGTGTAGTAAAATCTATTTGTAAGCTTTGAGTCCTATTAGCTAGTCCTTATATTCAAATTTTGGAAAACATTTATAAATGAAGATTTTACTAGATATTTGTGCATACAAGGAAATAGAAATGAGGGGGCAAAAAATCCTTCACGGGTGTGTTTGTTCCCACAGGCACCTTTCCCCCCACCCCTGCTGTATGGTCTCAACCATAACTATCCTCACCCCAAGAACAGTCTCTGCCACAATAGACCTAAATACATAAATTGAAAAAGTACCATGACATACACCAAATTATTGATATCCCAACAGGAAAAATATTTTGAAAACTTCATTTCTGGCAAACCGGAACAAGTAATCACATTTACACCAAAGTATAACTAAAATTACTACCAAACAGCATTCCCTCAATAGCCCGGTTCAAATAGTTCCTACATGAACCTCCCACAGTTCCATATAATGCACCACTCTTCCCTTATTCAAATGACTTAGCAAAACAGTTACATACACACCCTGTAAGACTGTTTCAAATAATCTCAACATCCACAACCTGTTCTCTTACCCCTCAAAGACATTATTCAACCACACATCACTCAATTCAATTAATTTATACCTCTGTACAAAAACTCCTATAGTTATCTGTCTAAAACATAACCATAACATAAAACATGTCAACTCAAAACTGAAAACAAACAATCTAAATGAAATTAAAACTCTTGCAAGCACAACGACATTATCACTAGTATATAAACAATTTGTTCAAACAACAATATACCACACCAGTCCTAGCTTTGTCCCTTTTTTCTCGTAGACAAACAAGATAAACCTAAAGGAGTGTTCTTGATCAAACTTTTTTGAATTCAGCTAATTTTTTATTGCTTGAAGAAAAGTTATTTCAATGAAAATTTTAAAACATTGTGTCAATTTGTTTTAAACAGTTTATTTTAAATAAAAAAAATTGGTTGAGAACATAGCTCTGTTCAAACCGAAGCTCTCGGCATTGCCACCAGAATTGAAATATTCCTTTGTGTCTCATTTACAGACTAAAATAAAAATATTTCCAATAAAAGCTCACTTCGACATAAAATAAAAATATTTCCAATAAAAGCTCACTTCGACATAGAATAAACTCGAAAGCACATCCACTACTTGTGAAAGTAGTAGGCCATAAACAAGTAATTCCCAAATACAAATGTCAAACAAGAATAATTAAACACTTTATTTTTTGCCTCTAAAAAGTGCAAAAATTCCAGTCTTAGTTAAGGACAGACATTAGAATCATTGGTAGATTATCTATTCTATGAATACTTTTTCAAAACTGAAATGTCTGCATTTTATGTGTATATATGGATCGACAATAGCACAAGTGAGGCAACCCACTTTAAAATAACAGAGCTTACCTCATTTGTGCTTTTGTATGGATCGACAATAGCACAAGTGAGGTAAGCTGTTATTTGAATGTGGGTTACCTCACTTGTGCTATTGTCAATCCATATATTATATGGATCGACAATAGCACAAGTAAGGTAAGCTGTTATTTGAATGCGGGCTATCTCACTTGTACTATTGTCAATCGATACTTGACAATAGTTGAATATGGATGTTAGAATTAATAATAATTTTTCTTTTCATCTGCATTTAAATTTTATGTATCATCGATGTTTCTAATGTCCTCCATTTTGATGCATCATTCACACAGAATTAAAAATGATGGCATAATTTCACGAAGAAATAATTTGTAATTCATTCCCCAGGCCTCAAGAAGACACGACGAACGTAGATTGAAAAGAAAGCACCTGGATAAGCACAACCTAGCAATGTCGGTTGCCAGCTCTAGTAATAAGAGAACCAAGAGGCGACACCAACTTGCACCCACCCGCTGCTCCCGTGCCGTTAACAACAGGAAATGCTAAAACTTAATCCATCTTATATTGTATCACACACGACAACAACCAAAGCTGCTAGAATATCTGTAACATTCACAAATCTCAAACACGTCGACCATTTTGAAACGGCAGTGCCAGTGTGTCATCGGTTTATTGTCCATCTACTTTGTTGGACAGACAAATTCTTAGCCACTCTGCTATTCTAGAAGCTGAAGTGTTGCTGAGATATTGTCATTCTTACCATTATAACCTATTCTTAATATAAGCTAAAGAATGCAGTAACAAAGCATAACTAATTCGTAGATTGTATAGAACCTTTGGGTTATGTGCTTAAAAATATAAAAGTAATTAATAAGTAATACTTCAAATAAATAGAAAGAAATATTAAGGTAATTTTATAATGACAAACATACTTTTGTAGAATTCAGTTTATTTTGTGTTGTCTTTTCAAAGTGGTCGATTGACTCTACATCATGTCGGTCTAAACTATTCATCATAATCTTTGTGATTTGTGTCAAATAATTTCTTATCTAAAATATACTACTCATTATGTGCCATCGTTGAAAGCAAGTCAACATTACGGCCTTTTCATTGTGTTGATTCAACACCTTGACCGTTTCTTGTAACACCGGTGATACATAAGTCTAATGACGTATTCCATCTTATGTACGATAACACCAGTGTTACAAATCAAGTGAGTTTGTTTTATATATATTTATACAGGCAAATATTTACCTGTATAAATTTATTAAAAACATTAACTAACTTGATTGTATCATTGGTGTTACATCTGATGGAATAAGACATCAGACTTATGTATCACCAGTGCTACAAGAAGCGTTTAAAGTGTTGAAAGATGCATTTCTTACAACATTTGCAATCACTTTGAATGTGATATTTGCCTAATGCAAAATTAGGGAAAATAAACTAATTTTCTATGTTTATAACTTTTGACTATGCATTCTACATTATGAATATTATTTTCTATGCTGATCTGTAGCATTTTGATCTCATAAGTAAAGGTTATTATAAATGATGGTAATTCTAAGTAGATATAAATAAAGGTTATTATAAATGATAATTATAAGTAAATATAAATAGTCTAATAATGAATAAGATTTCTCACAAATAGATATATGAATAGTCGTTTTCTTGATAGTATATTAGTTCATAGTTGACAGGATTGTCTAGATTATATGTGTAGATGAGGAATATTTAATGTTTTGATTTTTATAAAATTTTAAATTATTTTATTAAAAATAAAGATGAACACCAGGAATAAAGTTTGTATTTGAACCTCAGGTTATAAATGTTTGCCTATGGGGGAAGATTTACAAATTTAGTTCTTAGTTTTCATCTTTGCTATAAGAGAATGTTAACATTTCAATGTTTTTGAATAGCTTTATTGAAGATGCTTTTAGTTTAGCTTAGTAATGTCAATTCATTCAGAATCTAAAAATTAATCTGTATCCAAAGGTTATTCTGTAAAGCTGAATAAATAACTTTTTTTTATTTTGAATTTAATCCACAAACATTTTCCATTTTATAAAATGCATTTTTCAACAACTTTGTTGGCAATAATACTTTGCCTCGGTAGCTCTAGATAACATTTCCTATAATAATAATACAACTTTTTTCTAATGTGAGTAAATTTACAAAAACTAGAATATAGTTTTTTGTAATGCGAGTTTATTTACAAAAATGTATTATTCTGGTACCCATTATTAGAGACAAATCTTGAGCCACTTGTTAGTTTATGGCCCATAACTCAATTTTAAATTCAATTTTATTCAAGATTATGTAAAATTTTTTATAACATCAATTTCAAATCAAGTTTCTAGTTAACTTTTGTTAACTATAAAAAAACTAAAATGTTATTTAAACATCTTGCAACAAATAATTTGATTGCATATTGTATTTATATTATTTCAATTTTTAAGTTCCATTTAGTTTTAGTACAGATCATAAATATATAATTTGAATGTTTGCGCAATGGCACAAAGTAAGTTCATTGACACTTTCCTTGCCAAAAATTAAACATGGTGCCACAAACTGTTTTTTGACGTGGTTTATAGGCAAGAAATAAATCAAAAAATTGTTCGATAACCAAAAACGTAATTATTTGATGTTCGAACAGGCACCAAGCATTACTTCAGCTGTCGTGATCGTGTCTTCCACTATCACGGCAGCTGAAGTTATGTTCTGCAGGATCCAGTCTTCTATGGCTGAGGAGCCGCAATGTTTATGGTAAAGGAGAGAGATTGAGCCTTGCAACCATTAACCCTTTAACGCCTCCAAAATTTTTACTATAGTGGTTAAAGCACATTGAAGTTTGTATTGAGAACAATCCTTAGTAAGTGATCTATGAAATCACTGGGCGTTAATGGGTTAAAGTTTTCTCTGGTGTCATTTATTGGCTTGGTAATAATTTGTTTAAATTTATTATATTTTTTTATCAATTTAATGTTTTTATTTCTTGAAATTTTATTTTGAATAGTCTTAATGAATTAATTATAAGTAGGCATGATTTGTATTTGTTTGTAGAGAAATAATAAAAATTGAAAAATTATAAATTTTATCGAAAATTGACAGTTTTTAAATTTATTTTAACTCGATCTTATAATGAACATTTTTAAAGTATCAAATAATAGCTAAAATGCTTAAACCTAATTTTATTTTTTTATTGTATTTCTTAATGAATGGTTTTGTTTCGTTTTCTTTGGTTGGCCATGAACATAAATTAATTTGTTGAAACTTATTACATTTGTTATAATGGTCCACATGATTTGAAAATGCAGGACATTCTTCATTGAAGCCTCGACATTTGAAAACAACGAACTAATTGATCACCATCATATGGTTGCATAGTCTTATATTTTTATATGTTGTGAAATATTTGTCATGATTATGTATGTTCATTTTTATGTTAAGATTTTCTTTGAGAAAATCTTTGCTGTTCACTCGTATATTTTGAACTGATTTTGGCTTGGTATTGTGATTTAGCCAATTTATGTTTTCACAATTTCACTTTTGTTTTATTCCACTAATTTAAAATTTAGCTTCACAGTCAATAATTCATGAACTTGCTTCATTAATTATAAAACTAAGAAATCAATTCAGTCCTGTTTTAGCACTTTATTAATAATTAATTATTATTAATTAATAATAAATAATAAGTAATTATTTATTGTTAATTATAAAACTAAGAAATCAATTCAGTCCTGTTTTAGCACTTGGTACATTAACTCCAATTATCTTTCTACATATAAGCACAATTTGAAGAAAAGTAAAAATTCCAAAAAAAAATACAAAACTTGAAAAACCAACAAAAAGTCTTTCATAAAGTGTAAGTGTTTCATAGATTAATTGTTCAGGATAGGCTTCTCCATAGTAAAAAGCAGTGTTAATGAAGGCCTTTGCTGTAACCTGCTGGCCCAAGCAAGGTCTGACCTTTTCTTTTATTAATTTCCTTATCTTTTCTTTTCTCTTTTTATTATATCTCCTATTACGATTGTTTCAATTTTCTATTCATTATTTATAATGTAAGGTAGACCTATTTTTCTCTATTAATTAAACAACACTGATGGCCTTGGTAGCTCTAGAGCCAAAATACCAAAAAAATGGACAAATTGACAGCATGAAAATATTGCCAAGCTATCCTGGGTAGATAAAGCTTTATTTATTACTTAATTTTATTTTAAGATATTACTTGAGTAGATACCTTTTACTTCATTGAACAATTTATTTTATAAAGTTACTCATAAAATGAGAAATATGCAAACTTAACTCTGTATCATCTTGTATTAGTTTTGCTCAGTATATGCTACTCTGGTACTAATATTTCCAATAACAATAGTAATACAATTATAATAAAAACAAGTAGCCAGCCGAATATTTTTTATGTAGGTCTCCTAAATGATTATTCTTCATAATTAGCTATGCTTGTATATCCTATTAGTTCGACACTAGCAGGATGACCAAACAAAGGTTTTCATCTATGTAGATTGATAAACCTTGATTACGATACCTATACCTGGCATCAAGTTCCAAATAACATTGCTGCACAATCTGCATGTCACAAATTAATGCTTTGGTGAACACCGAATTGTATCTTTTATGCAGCTGCACAGTCCTGCACAATCTCCAACATAATTGTCATTTTTAAGATAATTTTGCCTTGCCGTTTTTTTGTTCCTTGATGACTTTTAACAGCTGTCAACATTTATAAAGTACTTGCAATAAAATCCTTGCTTAGTGCTCATCAAAGCTCTTTACTCTTTGAAAATAAAACAAGTTTTCAAATTAGTAAAGTACTTTAAATGATATTTTTTGATCAACAGACCCAAACCGGTTTCTCACGAATGGTTTTGAAGGTCTTCGATAAATCTGAATTCTGTGAATTTCTTGGGTTTGTTCCACAAGCATGCTTACAAATTGTATTCACCTCTAGCATCTCTAGTTCTGATTAGTGAAGGGCTTCGAATGCCATATAACAAGCCTACTAACTCTAATGCCGTACATGTGCGAAGTGCAAAAGATTCGGAGAACCTCTACATCTTGAGAAAGTTAAGACCAATTTTGTTGGAGATGTTTCAAACTTGTTAATTCTTTGATTTCTTTCTGATAAAAGTAAAGTCCTAATTTTGTAAGGCTAGAGTAGACAACTATATTAGGAATACCACAGCATGGTTTGGTTCCATGGCTAATGTGATGGGAAATAGATTTGCCAAAGTTTGATACCTTACATAATGATTAGTTTTAAAATATTTAAATTTGGTGTAAGTGTCAACTAAGATGGTGCCATTATTATTTAAAACTTTTGTTTGCTCGAACTTTTATGAGGAGTGAAAAAAGCTAATGCATAACCTCTTTATCATATTGCAGTTGGTGCCATCGCTGTCTGTTCACATTATTGAAAATAGTGGAGTAACCCAACCTCATGTTTATACATTTTGATTACTAGCTAAAAACTTAAATTCCTAAAATTCTATAACAAAAGAACTCCCATTAATTTAAAAACCTACAATGCTAATTATTTCAAGTTAAATGCCATTTGTTAATATTCGTAACTCTTCTAAAATTGTGACCATTGGTTAAAAAAATTTGTTCAGGTTATTAAATGTTTTGCATGCTTTGTGTAAATAAAATTTGTTAATTATTTTATTTATAGAAAATTTCATTTCAATAATTGTAATATGTTATTCAAGTTTTTTATTTTCCCTTTTATATCTTAGCGTTAATAAAATGTGGAGTACAATCAGTACACTGAATTGCCAATTGCAAACATCCCATAGTTAAAACTAATTTCTATACACAGTTTCATAACCACAACATTAACTTTTGGGGGGTGGCAATAGATATGTTAATTACCTAACTTTGTGGTGCTGAACTGTCTGGTTACAGCCTCTATGATGAATTCGGCTTATTTTCATATCCCCAATCATCCACTGGGCAGAACAGCGCCTGTCCTTATCAAAGGATTGCATTCATGTTTTACATTGGGCAGATCATGTCTCCAGTTACTATAGGCTGACGGAAATTTTGACTGCAGGTCTGTTTTCTGCGATTTGTTACGATCATGGAGGATCACATTTACACTAATTGTTAAAAATCACCGGAGGAGTGAGGTGTGTCTTCACTATCAATGAGACTGCTCGTGATGAGTGCCATTTCGGTTTTTAATTTTATGACCGTTTTCTGCCATAAAGATACCCCTGATGTATGTTTATGATAATTGCTCTTGACAGATTTGCGTCATCTTTCTTGACTCGGGAATGTCCGTAGTGCAATAAAGTATTTGCGAGTTTGCGCTCTATTTTTCACTAGCTTCTGGCGAGTGATTCTATTGCGTTCCAGGACTTGCAGAAATTCCGAGGGACGAACACAAATCACACCTTAACTGTTTATGCCAACTATTACCTGAATTTGGTCAAACTTCCTCTGGCGTTGATTTTCAGTAAAGGAGTAATGACTCTAAATGATTATAATTTAGAAATCTCGATATTTTATTGGTTATGATAAGAATTAGCTCATAATGTACTCGAACATGTGGAGCTTGAACTTATATATTTTGACAGCCTGAAAGTATGATACACACTTGAAATATAAGGCATTGCTTGCATAAAAACATGGAACATTTTCAATAAAAGGACGTCGATAAAACAAATAATTTGAAATTGTATGAAGTACTATTTAATCACAAAACTATAAGTGATCAATCTCAAGATATAGGATTTAAACGTTGAAAAAAGCTATAACCTGCAAGCAAGCATACATGTTGACTAGAATAAAATGATTATAGAGGCGTTCAGCAATATTTTCAACGGTTAAATTATTTCACTGCGAATGTTCTGAAAAAATGCTTTATAAACCTCCTATATGGTCAGTTATCCAGAAATTTGTAAGTGATCTTGAAGATAATTTTAAGTACTGTTGACTAAGTTGCATATCAAAAGCATATAAATCGCAGAACATCAATCAATGTTGTAATGGAACATCAACCAATGTTATAATGGAACATCAACCAATGTTCTAATGGAACATCAACCAATGTTATAATGGAACACCGGATGTGACGTGTAGAGAATCTAAAATTGTTGTCCAGTTACAAGTGACCAACAGAACAGTTTTCACTGAAATTTTCTATTTTATTTATGCATTTCATATGTAATGGTGAATAAAGATAACTTTTATTTTTCCAAATAATTTCAATTATATTTAACTTTTCAAATTTCAAAAATAAAATTAATTCAAGAACTTTGAATTTCCGTTATACTTAATTTAAAAATTCTTTGGAGGTAATTTCCATGTCAATTATAATTTAAGCAATCTTGGAGCTTACTAATGATTTTATTAAATGATTGTCAACTACAATCTAATTTGTGTTCGTTTAAAAATTTGAAGTTGCTTGTTAAATTACAACTTTACAGAGCTTTAATTAATTTTATTTTTTCTCTTATTTTTTAGCGGTGTGCAATTCCTTTGAATTGACACTTTTTGCTGTTCTGTATATAATTAGCAAAATTGATTTTCTTTGCACAGGAAGTTCTTTATATTTTGATGTGCTGATTGACATATGGTAGAGATTACAAAAAGTTGTTGAAAATGACTAAACTATTTACTTTTTAAACAATATATTTATGCTTTATATTTTTATCCAGTTAATACTGAAAATGAATTTTTTGTTGAAAAATTTAGTCAAAATGACGAAACAACGATATTGACAGGGAACTTTTGTTTGGTAGTTTCTTTTAGTATAATAAGCCAAATACAACATTCAATTTAAATTAAATTTTTTACACTGCCCAGAGAACACTTGTGAAGTGCCTAAAAGGACGGTTTTCCATGTTTGGACAAACGTACATATAAGCGCCCAATGCTATAAAAATAGTCATAGCTTGTATTTTTTTATCATGCTCACATTTTTTCTCTATTCTAATTTTATTATTCACATTGGTGATTGAAAACGTTTATTCAACTTACACCATAAGATTATTTCTCGTTTTTTGGATTGCTGTAATGTCTATCTATAAGGAATGGCAGTGACAAAGCTTGCAAGTCTGTTCTGTTTTGATTAGGGTCCTGCCCCGTCTTGATTAGGGGTCTGCCCTCTCTTGATTAAGGGTCTGCCCCCTCTTGATTAGAGGCCCGCCCCCTCTCGATTAGGGGTCTGCCCCCTCTTGATTAGAGGTCCGTCCCCTCTTTATTAGGGTTCTGCCCCCTCTTGATTAGAGGTCCGCCCCCTCTTGATTAGGGGTCTGCCCCCTCTTGATTAGAGGTCCGTCCCCTCTTGATTAGAGGTCCGCCCCCTTTTGATTAGGGGTCCGCCCACTCTTGATTAGGGGTCTGCCCCCTCTTGATTAGAGGTCCGCCCCCTCTTCATTAGGGGTCCGCCCCCTCTTGATTAGGGGTCTGTCCCCTCTTGATTAGGGGTCCGCCCACTCTTGATTATGGGTCTGCCCCCTCTTGATTAGGGTTCCGCTCCCTATTGATCAGGGGTCCGCCCCCTCTTGATTAGGGGTCTGCCCCTTTTGATTAGCGGTCCGCCCCCTCTTGATTAGGGGTCCGCCCCCTCTTGATTAGGGGCCGCCCCTCTTGATTAGGGGTCTGCCCTTTTGATTAGCGGTCCGCCCCCTCTTGATTAGGGGCCCGCCCCCTCTTGATTAGGGGTCTGCTTCCTCTTGAGAGCGACTAATGTCAACACAATTGGAACAGTTCTCAAATCGTTTGTGGGTGTGAAAGGAGGTAAACCGAAACCACTCTAGAACATCTTTTATTAATGTAAAAGCTCCATAAATTATAAAAATTATATAATATTTTAAAACAAAGTTTTTTATCATTCTTATTTATTAATTTACTGTAATCATGATGCTAATTTGTTAGAATGTAGGTCATACAATTGTTAAAACATTCTTGTATCATACGATTTAATTCTATGCAACTGGATACTTATTTCATACTAGTTTTTGTAATTGCCAACACACTAATGCTAATTGTAATGCACTACAATCCAACTGCAAAGAGTTAAGCTTAGCTTGTCGGCAATTACAAACACTGTCGGTAATCGTGCAATGAATGGAGATCTATACAAGTGGAAGCAAAAAAAGCACCAATGAGACCGTCCCTTCGCTTATCTCCACACACTTCAATACCAACTAACAACTTCAGAAGATAACATTTTGAATATAATTGGATCAACAATAGCACAAGTGAGGTAAGCTCTATGTTGTTTGAATGTGGGTTGCCTCACTTGTGCTATTGTTGATCCATTATTATATTAGGTCTTTGTATCATACGTTTATGGTGCCGGTTCACACTTTCTTGCGATGGTTTGACATCCCTGCCAACATGTCTTGCATAATTCGTGCAATAATCGTGCATGATCTTGTATGATTCTTGCAAGAACTTGTACGAGGTCTGTAAGACATTTTATTTTGTTATCCTTATCATCCGCACCGTCCATATTCTCCTTCTACCTTGAACCGATATTTCCAATCTCTTGACATACACATACCACTGAAGTTGTCTTTCCTACACCCTTTTCACGTCTCTGTAACATGTGCGGGATCTGATCTCTTATTTTTGTTCATTTCTGGTACATCCAACTGACTTTCATGTGTTTTCTTTACTAGGCGTGCTTACTCCTATACATGGATTGACAATAGCACAAGTTACCTCACTTGTGTAGAGTGCTAGGTTTTTTTAATGTGAGTTACCTCACTTATGCTAAGCTATGTTATTTGAACGTGGGTTACCTCACTTGTGCTAAGCTATGTTATTTGATCGTGGGTTACCTCACTTGTGCTAAGCTATGTTATTTGAACGTGGGTTACCTCACTTGTGCTAAGCTATGTTATTTGAACGTGGGTTACTTCACTTCTGCTATTATCGATCCACATAAAAGTTGTGTTCGCCTCCACGGGAGAACGTAAAAATTCTTCAATGCATGAAATCTCCTTTAAGGAGTTTGAATTTCTCCTACGTTCAGGGGTTGATCATGTCCCGATGGTGTATCAATCTGGCAACTGATTTAACCGTTGTTCACATTTGAACCGCCTCTACCACCTAATCTGGTGAGAGAGCATGCTTTCGCTTAATCACGCTTCCTCTGGCAACGATTTTAAAAATAAATTATTATAAATTATTGTTTTTTGTTGTATATTTCATACTGTGGAAATATACCATTGATTTTCACAGTGTGGAATTTAAAACAAAGACTAATAATTAATTAACTTCATTATTCTCATTTTTCGATTTGAAAAATGTCAGATACTTGTGCCAACGATGGTACAGTTCCTTCTACGGTTATAACAACCAGATGCTTCACCCTTTAATATTTTTTTTGTGTATTTTTATCCAGGTTTCCATATCCAACCACAGTGGATGAAAAGTTATAAAATTAATAATTCAGAGAATTTTTAATAAAATTTAAATGTCAAAGCTTTTATTGTGAAAAAATAAATAAATTGTCCATTTGAATAGCGCAAACATCAATAGAGCGAGCTTGTTCATAATCACTTGAGCGAAAATTCGTTAAAACATGTAAATGAAACTTTGCTGGAAGTAAATACACTTAATTAGCACAAGTGCACACAGAGCTTGAAACAATGTCAAACACCAAGAATTAAATATTCTCTCTAAGTGGATTCATTTGTTTATTTAATATTTTCTAGTGTTTGCTTATGTATTTGTTTTTATTTGTATTTTCGTTTATATAATAATTGACACGTGCCGTACAGCAAAAAATATAATAATTTCAATTTACATTTCTTAAAATTTTAAAGTCAACCACTTGAGCTCACTGCTCAGTCTTCAACAAACTATTTTTTTTTACTTTGGTCGAATATTGTTGTTTTAAAAACTATAATTAAACAAGTTAATTGTAAGTATAATTATGCAATTGTGTATGTAGAATATATTTGAAAGTATTTCATGCTTTGAGCAAGAAAGTTATTTGAACTAAACCCTGTAAGGTTTAGGTTAAACTCATTGCTTACATTTATCTGATAGTTGCACGATAATTTGTACCATAATGCTTGCATTTATCTGATAGTTGCACGATAATTTGTACCATAATGCTTGCATTTATCTGATAGTTGCACGATAATTTGTACCA
>JARUHE010119899.1:7396-24065 GCA_031471125.1 Archaeomysis grebnitzkii | reverse complement strand
ATAAATTAGGATATTTGAAAATAAATAAGTCTATAGCTACAATAACTTTATTTAATTAGAATGCTTTATATATATATATAGTTATATTGCCACCAACGTATATGGCAATTTTAAAATGTTTACAAAATTATTGATTAGGTTATAACCTAAAAGTTATTTATAATTAATTATAACTATAACTAAATATAAAAAGTTATAAAATCGAAAATGAAATAAAAACCAAAATGCTTCAAATATAAAAATCAAATAATCGCAAAAATACGAAAGATTACGTTTAAAACTCTTTTCTGGATGCAGTTCCTTTATGGTCAAGCGCGTAACGTTGAATCTCGCGAAACATGAAGATCAACGTTCGATCCTCGGTAAAGTAAGTGAAAAATTAAATTATAATTAACATTAATAATTAACAAAAATTAAGTTAATAAATAGATAAATATGTAAAATTTAACTTTTTTTGTACGTTTTTGGCCCGAAAAACTGTCCGATTTCGGCCTAAAAAAACTGTCCGAAAAAGTTTACTTTAAGGGAACCAAATCGGCCCAAAGTTGGGCTGAAAAAAAAGTGTACTTTTCGGGCCAATTTTAAAACGAAAAAAGTGTGTGTTTCGTATACTTCTTGGGCCAAAATGTTTGCAGGGAAGGGAGTTATATTAATACAATGATTAACAGATATAAATTCACAGAAGATAATGTTGCTACAATGAAGAACAGATGTTATAAATTAATACACTAATGGGGAGAAGAGCTTAAGAATGCAACCTAATGGGATATTTTTCATGTTTTGATTAGGTTGGTGTTCCTTAATGAACATTACCACTGTAATTTCTAACTGTTTGGCATTTAGGCATTTAGATAGTATTGTTGTGCAATCTACAATTATTTTCTTTCGTTCTTCTTTCGCAATTAAAGGATGATTTCTAATAAATTGCATTTACAAGAAGGTGGCACGAAAGAGCATTTTATTGCTAAAGAAGAACAAAGGAAAATAATTGTAAATAACACAACAATACTACCTAAATGCCAAACAATTAGAAATTACAATATTAAGAGCCTAATACAATGTCAATAATGATTGAATTGTATTTTAGCAAGTATAGTCTGTATGTAAGCACAGCCTGGTGAGGTTTTAAATACTTCTTACGTCTCGGTGTAACAGACCGTATGTTAAGGGGAGCCTCACTCTTCACTTCGGGTTGTTAATTAGCAGCTCAGAGGATGGGTGGTACATTCATATACATTTTGTAGTGTTTGGGGATCGCCTTAGATCCTAGTCTCATTGACGCTGAAGGGTTTAAACGGATTTTAAACAGATCAGCCGTTTCTAACATCTTATTTTTAGAGTGCAAATTTCTATAGCCTGTCCATTCTCATACTTGTATAACATAATATAATTATTTGTGATGTTACTCCAAATTATTAAAAAATTTTTTTTTTTGCATCTGCATCCTACCGTAACCATTGTTTGTGTTTAGATGCACATGCAAAGTGTTTTTCTGCATGCATGCAGGATTTTCTGCATGTATGCAGTTTTTTTTGCATGCATGGAAAAAACTTGCATGCATGCAAAAAAAATGCATGCATGCAGAAAAAACACTTTGCATGTGCATCTGAACGCAACCATTGTTAGTGTTTTATTATATTTACAAGAAGTTATTTTTTGAAGTTATATTTTACTACTGACTGTAGTAGTGTCGGTATGGGAAGGCCATATAGTGAACGTAACCACATTTTACTTTCAGTTGCCATTTCTTATCAATTGCCATACTTTTTAACATTTATCACTGGCAACTTTATTACTGTTGCAATGTTTTCAACCCCCTTAAACACAAGGGGGGTCTGATATTAGTCAAAAGTGGGTTTCCTCATCACAAGTTTCACAAAGGTTGTGAAGCTCATCATTGTTACATAACATATTACGTCTTGAGTAAGTAAAGTTCTATTTAAATATTATATTATTGAAAGTGACTGACATAAGTTGAACTAGTGCATTCTGATTACATAACTAAATATACTTTTTTATTTTAGAATTTCAATGAATGATTTTGAAGATTTTCCTTTTAGTTCTGTTCCTGTTATTCACATCAAACATGAACAGCTGATTCAAGGCTTTCAAGCAGGCCACTACTCCAGAATCGATCAGGCCCTATATGTTAAATTTTTGAATGTCATATTAATAATTATTGTCATTCTCTCACATTTTCAGTACATTTGAATTAATTGAATTGCAATAAAGATTACTACACTAGCCTAACTACAACATTTTTTTATGGGCATTCCGACCAATATGCAGTAAATATCTTTCAATTTAATTGAAAGTTTTTGATTTTAATGAAAAAAGCAGATTTTTTTTTTCAAGTTTGAAATTTTCTTGGTTAAATTATTTTACTAAGCTTATTGTTAGGTTATTTCTAGTTGTACAACAACGTTTTGCTTAAAGGTATTCTAACTAATAGGGATTGATTATTTTTCAATTTAATTAGATAATTTTTGTTTTAATAAAAATAACATATTGGAGAAACATAAAAAGAGCTGTTAACTTTATATAGGCATGTACAATATTTTCCAAACTACTTGGCAAATAATTGCAAAGTAGTGAAACATGGGGTAAATAATCCTCGCTAATAGTTATTAAAACAAAACAATACAAAAGTAGTTAATCTGTAATGGAACCTTATTTATCATGGGCATTTTTGATTGATGTTTACAATTGACAGGTATAGCAACTGTACTAGTTCTCCTACACCGCGAAATACATCCAGTTTAACCAAAGATTTAAAGCTTATTATATCAATATTGATTTTACAATAAAAAATCCCATCTACAACAAACAAATTATGAATTAAAAATTTAATAAAAATATATCTACCCAAAGAAAAAACTATTAATGGCCTTAAATAATAATTTTACAAAAAAATGTAAAACAAAATACAAAAAATAGATTAGTTTTAAACTTAAGAGAAATTTATTTGATTGAAAATATCCACCTTCACGCCAAAAATCAGTAGTAACAGTTTAACAACAGTTGAACATAATATATTACTGTATACAAGTATGTGTTGCTCCAGGCATCTTCTATATGAAATACTATTTTGTTGTAATATGGATTTTTTAATTTATGTACTTGAGTAATTCATCTCAAATTATAAAAGTTGCAATTCTATTATAATCCTTTATTTAATTTTATTATGTTTGAGAACACTACAATCTTAATATAACACGTACCATTATTAATGCAAAAGATAATTCATATAAAATCAGAAAAAAACTAGAAGTAATTAAAAATACCACAGCAGCATTTAAAGGCATTAAAGGTAAGGGTAAAATAGTCTGCCAAAGCCAAAGCTTCGGCAAAAACTGCCTCTGGATTCGGCTTCGGCATGCCGAAGCCAAAGCTTCGGTACACCCCTAATATTTACAAAACCAAACTCCTTCCCACATATATAAAACCCAACCTCTTTTTCAAGTATTCAAAACCAAACTCTTTCCCACATATATAAAACCCAATCTCTTTCTCATGTATACAAAACCAAACTCTTTCCCACATATATAAAACCCAACCTCTTTCTCATGTATACAAAACCAACCTCTTTCCTACATATATAAAACCCAACCTTTTTCCCACATATATAAAAACCCAACCTCTTTCTCTTGTATACAAAACCAAACTCTTTCCCACATATATAAAACCCAAACTCTTTCCCACATATATAAAACCAAAGCTCCTTTTAGGAAGGCATGTAAAGAGAATTCCCCGCCACGCTGAACACATTTCAACAATATTTTTATCTTTCAGATCCTTTTACAGCTCAAATTTAAGGATGGCAGTTTTACCTGCTGGGGGCAAATATGATTTGGTCATTTTTGGAGCAACTGGATACACCGGTCAATTTGTGGTCGAGGAGGTTGCTCGAATCGCTGCCAAAGAAAAGGAAAGTAATGCCTCATTGACATGGGCTGTTGCAGGCAGAAGTAAAGATAAGCTTGACAGTGTTCTTGAAGCTGCTAAAAGTGAAGTTGGTAAGGTTGTTTTGTAGTTTTATTCATAAAGTTTTTTTTTATTAGTTTACATTACTAAATTGTTCTGCTCTTTGAAATGTAATTTTATTCTGATCTTAAATTAAATGAAATTTTTTTTCAAAATTCAAAATGTATGTAATGCTGCCTTAGTAACTTTAGTGCTATTTAAATTTCAGATAAAAATAAAAACAAATGAAAAATGAAAAGAAAAAGTGGGCGGTTGTGTTTACTTTTTGTTAATGTTAATATTTAATTAAAACTTTAATGATCATGTACTTTAAATGCTGATTAAATTATATTTGAAATATTTTTAATTATAAGAATTAATCTATTTTATTGTTGAAATACCATCCATATGTAGTTACATTTTCAATTTGTCAGATTTTAATACTGAACAAGTGGGGATGATCATTGCAAATGTGAGTGATGAAGAGTCGATTGAAAACATGGCTAAACAAGCAAAAGTTTTGATCAATTGTGTTGGTCCAGTAAGTATTGAAATATTGAAATTAAGTATTGTAGCTATATCATAAATAATTGTTAGCTGTAGACATGATTGTTAAAATTGATTTTGTTTTTCAGTATCATTTGTATGGTGAACCAGTTGTGAAAGCTTGCATTGAACATGGCTCTAGTCATGTGGACATTTCGGGAGAACCAGTTGTAAGTTTTCTTCTAGACATTCTTTTTATACAATGAAAGTTCTACATAATAATTTTTAGCTCATCTCTGTCATCTCTGCTAGGGGTATTTTTTTAAATTCTGTATTGCAGGCCTATAGTACAGTGGGTATTGGTATCACTTCATCAATTCCAATGATATATATACACAACATATTCATTAAATTTTGCAAGCAATCAACATAAATAATTTTACCAAACAAGAAAATAAAACTATATTCATTTGTAAATAGAGTTTACTGAAGGATATATAAGGTTCCAAACAATTTTTATAGTATAAGAAAATTTTTTTTGTAGAGTTTAAACAATCATTTAATATTTTTAATTTTGTTACAGTTTCTTGAGGGCATGCAACTGAAATATGATGCAAAAGCAGAGGAAGCAAATGTCCATATAGTGGGTGCATGTGGGTACGATTCTGTGCCTGCAGATATGGGTGTTGCACACATGGTTAAGATGTTTCCTGGTCAGTTTGTGTTATTTCTGTTTAGGAAATGTTTGTTAACATTTAATAAAATAAAATGCTACAATAATGCTTGAATTAGGGTTTATTTTATAAATCCAAATGGAAGCTTTTTATGTAATGAGATTCTATGAATTTTATTGTCGAGCAAGTGAAAAGAGGTTGAGACATAGTAGTTACTATTATGTAACGATCATTATTACCTGCAGATTACATCATCATCGGGTTTATCCGTTCACATTCAACAACAATAACAACAACTTCTTGTTTATAGTTTTATTTTGAGACTTTTAATAGTCACCTGACATTAAAACTGCTTGGCAATTTAGCCATAACTATTAGAGTTTTTAATTATTTTGAATATTCCATTCTAATCAAATTTGATTTCATAAGTTTATTCTAAAAAATCTAACTTTTCTTCTACTTTTCTGTAATTACAAATTGTGTTAATATTTTAATTAATCAAATGTTTTGTTTTTAATTTCAGGAGAATTAAATTCTGTTGAAACTTATGTCACTTTTAGAAATAAGGTAAATAAGTTTTTTTTAGCTGCTATAAAAATTTCTTCTTATACATTTTGTTAGCTTTTTGACATGGTTTATCTTTTAATGAAATAGTTGAATTAAATTACAGGGTGCTAAAACAAGTATTCATACTGGTACAATGGAGTCTGCAGTACTGGCCATGCAAAACAGAGCAAAGTTTAATGAGATAAGAAAACAACTTTTCCCAAAAAAACTCCCTCGTCCAAAATTCCAGATTGAAAAAAGGTAAAATAAATTTTGTTTGTCAATTATTAAATTTTCATTTATTCAGACTACATACGTGTTACTTCTTTTAACGACTTCTTCTTGTGTTCCTTAATTATAATTAGTTTTCCTTAAATTTACTCACATAGCCAGTTTTTAAAATAATGTTATGTTTTAATTTATAATTTTTTTCAGGAAAGCACTCCATCATAATGCTTTACTAAACTTGTGGGCAGTTCCCTTACCTACTGATGAGGCAATGGTGTATAGAACCCAAAGATACAGACATGATGTTGAAGGCTTGAGACCAATTCAATACAAAGGGTATCTTGGGGTCAAAACTGCATTTCAAGGTGTCGGAACACTTCTTGGAATGATCTATTTTGCCTTTTTGGCATACTTCAGTTTAACAAGATCTTTACTGTTGAAGGTATATTGTTGATCTATAATAAGTGTTTGTTGATTTGTTGATATTTTATTGCACAGTCAATAGTGTATGAGACAAATTTTTGATTAAACAGATGTTTCCTATTTTTGTGTGCACTTTATCATTGATATTTTTAACAGAAACAAAAGGCCTCGCTCTAAGAGTTACTTTTGATTGTTGTTAGAGCTGCTGCTTTGTTCGGCATTTGTGGCTTTGTAACTTTTTCAAAAGTAGACTAAAAATTATTTAACCACGAAATAATAGCCTTATCTGGCACACTGTACATCACAATGAATATGTGTAATCAATCAGCAAGGGTGCAAATCATTTTTGTTGCACAAATAATCTGTTATTTTGTCATACCTCCTCAATTTTATATTTTTCATCTTGAAATATTTAGGAAACCCCATAGGGCAGATATATATAGCTTATACTTTTGACTCCTATTAAGTTTGAGGCAAGCGTTGGCAACATTCTTGCCCCACCTTGTCAGACGGCTCAATAAGCATGCACCTCATCTCTCCAGTACACTTTTGACTGCCCGTGAGAGCGGAGCTCTCTGCCCGCTATAAACTTCATGCTGCCTTCAATTCGTTATTCACAGATAAGTTATTCTCTCTTATCGAGCATTCCGTTAGGTAAAAGCTCTATATAGGTTTCATTTTTCCGTTGTCGTCATCTGCACCTGAAAATCAATTAGTGTTAAACAACTTTATTTTAATTTAAGAGTTACAGAGAACTTCCATAAGAAAAATTTGTTTGTCTTAACTTTCCAGCCAATATTGTCATAAATAATTTTTTTTAAATCAACATTTACGAAGTTATAGCCAAAAAACCCTCATTTTTTAACTCTAAAAAATTTTGAGCAGAAGTTTAAAGTTTTTTGTTTGAAGAGTTGCATAAAATTTTATTTAAGAAAAGTTGTTCATTACTGCCAAGAGTTTTTTTTTGGAAAAAATTAACTTTATGGAGTTATAGCCAAAAAACAGAATTTGTGGAAATAGCCTAATTTTCACCCAAGTATTAAAGTTTTTAATTTATTTGAAGAGTTACAGAAAATTTTATTGGTAAAAAGTTGTTTATTATGACCATCTAACCAATATGATCAGAAGTATTCTTTTTTGAAAAATCAATATTTACGGAGTTCTAGCCAAAAAACTCGCATTTTTTAACTCTAAAAATTTGGAGCAAAAGTTTTTTTGTTTAAAGAGATACAAACAAATTTGTTGAAGAAAAGTTGTTCATTATGACCAACCAATAAAAATTATTTTGAGTATTTTTTTTTCCAAAAACCTATTTTTAAAAAGTAATAGCCAAAAACCGAATTTTTTAACTCCAATTTTTTAAGCAAAAGTTTTAAGTTTTTTTTGAAGAGTTACAGAAAATTTTATTGAACAAAAGTTATTTATAATGACCATCTAACCAACATTACCAAGGATAATTTTTTCATAAAATAAATATTTAGTGAATTATAGTCATGACAGATTGCAGGTCATCTATGGCTAGTTTATTGTATATTAACTGACATTGTTATTTTAAAATTATTTACCAGTTAGGGTGAATGTGAGCGTTTTTCTGCCAAAAATGGGTAAAAAAATTCACGAAGTTATGAAAAAAAACTTTAAGAGCAAAATCCGCAAATATGCGGGGTGTGAACCACAAATGGGTGGGAAACACTGTAATTATAATTTTGTTTTATGTTTTTTATTGTGATGGTATAGCAGTGCGTCAAACGGGGACATTTTTTTTCGTTCTCCGAAAATTCACCTTCCATAAATGTTCTCCAGGCATAGTTTCACCTGACCATTTCTCTTTAAAAATAAATAAATTTAATTGAATTATAGGTTTCTTTTTTCAAAGTGAAGGCCATTGTTAGTGTAAATAGTTCATAGTTTTGCATAGAAGTGTACAAGTACTGATTTAAATGACTTGTATTAAAAATGCGAAATTAAAATTGTTCTCCAGGAGATTTTGAAAACGTTCTCCAAAAATTTTTCAAGACCCTCTTGATGCACTGTTCATTAAATAGTTAAAAATATTGGAGCAAGATTCTTAGTGAAAAATGTTCTTCGAAAATTTCTCGATACCCTTCTGACGCACTGACTTCCAGAGTTAAGATTAAGAAAATTTACAACTTGTCCTGGAGTTCATTTAGAAAACTATTGGGTTGTTGGAGTCCAACAAAAAATCCGTAGTTTCTGGCACACTGCCTTGAAGCAACGCCCTGATAACATGTTATAATTAAATTAACATTGCATTTATTTCAACAGCTTGTAGCTAAATAAATAATTTCACTACATTGCAATTGTAATAAAACTTATTTTTGGAAAACACTACATTGAAAAATTGATTTTGGTTGTTAAAATTTACCAGTTATTTAAAAAAAAAGCTTGACCAGATTAAATTTCTGAAAAAGCTTAAAGTTCTGTATTCGACTGTGTCAGCCTTGCAAATGGGTTGACAGTGCATTTAGAGGCTTTAGCCTAAACTTGAATTAGGTTCTTTAACCTTCCATGAGTACATGATTTGTACAAATAGTTTAAAAATGTGCGTTGATACACAATACTAACCTCGCTCGATGACCGGTTAGGCTTCGAAGAAGGAGTGAATGTTTTTTCAACGAGAAGACCAAATAAATCTCTAAAATTTAAGAATAAAACACTGAATTTTCAAACGTTTCGTTATATATTAGTTATTTTCATTTTCATGTGATTCCCTACAAATGAACAAATAAACAAAAATAACTAACCGGTTGTTGTTGAAAAATGAGTGATTATGACGATGAATTGAGGAATATGTTTTGAATACGATGGTGTATGATGGCAGAAGTGCTGCGTCACTCTAGCTATTTTTTAGCTAGATGTAGATGCTTTTTTTTACTTAGCCTAGCTAATAAAATTTATCATTATTTTTTAAAGTACTTAAAAACAATGAAACACACGTGATTGAAAGTTCCATTGTTATGTTGGACGAAACAAATGATTACAGCTTGGAAAATTTAGATTATTCAAGCCGATTTATGTTGCCATTCTGACATTTTTCCAGCTTATCAGTGGAACGAAATTCTGGCAACATTTAATCAAACAAAAAATGTCCTGATGAGTGATGGGTTCCCTCCACGAATCCGATTGTATGATGCTCACAGATGCAATCCAATTACGTATTTTGTATTGGTACGAGGGTTTCAGTGTTTCTTGTCGCACCTGGAGCAGCCAGACAGTAGCCTAAAATGCAAAGTTTCAGACTGTTCGTTCCTAGCTCAATAGCCCCAACAGTGATCAGTCAGTTTTTCATATTGGCCTATTTTCTGTAACTAATTATTAGTCTACCCATGAGAAATAAACATATACTAATTGCCTTGTGCGCTAAGAAAGTTAGTATATACATATAAAACCCATTTATATTTAAATGTATATATATCAAAACCGTTCACATTTAATTCCAAAAGGTTATGTTCTTCTCATACACTTCTAGTTAAAACCAAAACAGACTTATTTTGTGCCATCACTATTTCCTCCAACACACACATTTACGGTATATAAGGAGATCCCAAAAACAAATTTCCACGTGGTAAATACGTTTTTCCTAAAGATTTGGACGTGCTTTCTATGAATATTAAAGTTAAATCATAACGCTTAGTACAAAATACTAGCTGAGAGAAAACGGGGTGTGGCTATGTGATGTCACCTTTCTACAGGAAGAAGGGCCATAGCCTAATTGTCAAGGATTTAACTGTTTCGTTTTTATCATTTTTTATATGAACCATAGTTTTCCACACTAAGTTTATTCAACGTTTTTGCCAAGAATAAGAAAACAAACAATTGGGTAATAGTTCTATTTCTGCAGGTATGTTTTTGAATCTCCTTTGCCTTTATCTATTGGCTTAGTTATCATTACATACGAGACGACACTGGCACAAGTTTTGCAGAGCTTAATCTATGTTATTTGAATCTGAGCTACATCCCTTGTGCTATTGTCGATCCACATATAGTCAAGTATGTTCCCAGTCAACAATGAAGTACAATTTAGCATCTAAAAGATCACTATTTATGTGTAGTTTTAGCAAAAGATCCTTTAAGGCCACTTTCAGTACACTTTTAGGATCCACACTAAAAACTTTGATTATGCTGTTACTTTTAGGAAACTGTGTGAGCAAGTATTTAGCAAGCACGCTACAAGTAACATCTTAGCATGATTTGAGGCACACTTGCTAATTTAGTCGACAATGCTTGAACTATTAGCAATCGTTTTAACCAGAAAATGAGGAAATGTTACATGATTTAAAATATCAACATTTTTGAAAGTTTATTTACGTGAATCTTATGTTTTTGTCTTACAAATTTTTTTTTATTGGTATTATAATGTAAAACTAAAATGTTTTGTTAGATAAAAACAAAGAATTCATGCACACTCATTTAATTTAAGTTTTCAGTGAAAATTAAGAACTACTTTTCAATGCGGACTGATATGTAAGGTATAAGGCTCCGCGACGTACAAGCGCGTACATTTTTATTCTCTGCTAAGACGCCATCTTGATGAATGATTATTAATTACAAGGTAAGTTTACATTTCACGAATTTCGTTTAATTATTTGATAGTTTAATGTTTAACTTTGTAATACATAAGGAACTGTTTGTGAGAATTATTATGTTTTAATTGTAAGATATTTATAAATAAATAAGTATAATAAATTTAAGAAAAATAAGTTACATTGAAATGTTTTTTTTCACAAAATTGAATCTTACCAAATTAAACCAGTTTTAGTTTTAGGAATAAATAATTAAAGGTTGGACAAAAATCAGAATATATAAATATATTAAGAATTATTAGGCGTAATAAAAAATGTGAATAACAATGAATAAATTATAAATAAATATATTAATAATTATTAGACCTAAGAAAAAATTATGAATTAATGAATATACAAATTTGTTGGTCTATTGAATAAGCTTAACAAATAATAACAATCAATGCATAAATATATTAAGAATTCTTAGACATAATAAATTTACACAGAAAGAATAGTGATGAACACATTCAGCTAATTATGAACGAATAAATATATTAAAATTTATAGGCTCAATCAGATTAATACAGGGTGCTAAAAACTATTTTTCCATTTTAAAGACGACGTTCGTTTTTTATCGGTTTTGATCGTTTTTAAGTTTTTATTGCAGAAAAGGACCACTTTGTGCTTATTTTTGGGTTAAAGAGAACAAAAAAAAATCTTGAAGGACAAAAAACCCTGATTTTTAGCACCATGGTCCCAATTATCCAACAAACAAATTTAGACAACATTTATCAATAGTTAAATATATAAAGAATTATTAGGCCTTATAAACATATTCAAAGAATACTTATAATTTTAATAATTATGTTATTATGTATAAATAAATATATTAAACATTATTAGGCCTAATAAAAAACATACCAAGTATTGTTAGGGACAATGTGCCAAATAAGATACATCAATTCAAGAACTCACTGAATTACATTTTTCAAAATAGAATGCTAAAGGATTCAATTTTGTAAAAAATGCATTTAAGGTAGCTTATTTTTCTTTAGTTGAGTATATATATTTAGTTATAAATAAGGTTTCATGAAAATCAACTGTCTAATAAGTGTGTTAAACAATAATGCATTGACCACTTATTTAACATTAAATAATTACATTTATTTTATTCACCCTTTATGCTAAACGACTCAATTTATCAAAATTTCTTGGGCTCTCTGAATTAAAAAAAATTAATTTGGCACATTGGTTAGGGCTAATAAACAAAATAAAAAAGTAATAAAAAACAAATATATTAAGTATTATTAGGTCTAATAAACAAATTTGAAAAATAATAATCAATAAGTAAACATTTTAATAATTATTAGATGTAATAAACAAATTTATAAAATAATTATGAAAAAACAAATGTATTAAAAATTATTAGCCCTAATAAACAAATTTGCTAAATAACAGACTTTAATAATTTCAATAGATAAATATGTATTAAGAATTATTAGGTCTAATAAATAAATTTAAACAATAACAATTGGTTATGAACAATTTTAAATAACAATTCCGAATAAATAAATATATTAAGAATTGTTAGGCCTAAGAAATAGATTTAAATAACTATTAATAAACAAGTATAAATAAATAAATAGATAAACAAATTAACAGTACAATTTGGTGACTAAATGGAGTGAATTAGCTCTCTACCTGCAAATTCTGTAGGCATTGAAGGAATCTTTTCCTCCTGTGGTATGATACATACCAAAGTGAGATATCGTTTAGGAAACAAAAAACTGAAAAACTTGTCATGTGCTATAGTCAAGGGAAAAATAATAAGATTGATGATCATTTTAATTCAATAGCTATAGTCAAACAAGCAAGAGTATATGATAGCTACGCATTGAAGTCTGTGTTTGTATATTACAAACAATTCTAAAATTGTGTAGAACACTTTTTGTGTAAGTTCATAGACCTATTTTATGTGGTCTAACATACGGTTGTTCTTTAGTTTTATGTCATTTCAACTTTACAACAACTTCATAGAAATATTTGATGCTATCTAACAAACATTTTTTCTATACTTTCATGGTATTGCATCCTTCCAATAGCTTCATAGGCCTATTTTATATTATCTAACATACAATTTTTTGCTTTTATGCATTTCATCCATGTAATAACTTAATAAGTGTATTTCATGCTATCTATCTTTTCATTCTTGTAATAGCTTCATATGCCTATTTTTAGTTATCTAACATACATTTGTTCTTTACTTTCATGGCATTTCATCCTTGTAATAACTAAATAGGCCTATTTTATGTTATCTCATCTTTGTAATAACTTTATAGGCCTATTTTATTTTATCTAACATACATTTGTTCTTTACTTTCATGGCATTTTATCCTTGTAACAACTTCATAAGCCTATTTCATGTTATAAATCATTCATTTTATATCATTTCATTCTTGTAATAGCTTCATGTAGGCCCAATTTATGTTATTTAACATACATTTTTTCCTTACTTTCATGGCATTTCATCTTTGTAATAGCTTCATAGGCCTATTTAATGTTATCTATCATTTCTTTTATATCATTTAATTCTTGTAATAGCTTCATAGGCCTATTCTATGTTATTTAACATACATTTGTTCTTTACTTTCATAGCATTTCATCTTTGTAATAACTTTATAGGCCTATTTTATATTATCTAACATATATTTGTTCTTTACTTTCATGGAATTTCATCCTTGTAATAACTTCATAGGCCTATTTTATGTTATCTCATCCTTGTGATAACTTTATAGGCCTATTTTATATTATCTAACATACATTTGTTCTTTACTTTCATTGTATTTCATCCTTGTAATAACTTCATAAGCCTATTTCATGTTATCTATCATTCCTTTTATATCATTTCATTCTTGTAATAGCTTCATATGTCTATTTTATGTTATTTAACATACATTTGTTCCTTACTTTCATGGAATTTCATCTTTGTAATAACTTTATAGGTCTATTTTATATTATCTAACATACATTTGTTCTTTACTTTCATGGCATTTCATTCTTGTAACAACTTCATAAGCCTATTTAATGTTATCCATCATTTCTTTTATATCATTTCATTCTTGTAATAGCTTCATGTAGGCCTATTTTATGTTATTTAACATACATTTCTTCCTTACTTTCATTGCATTTCATCTTTGTAATAGCTTCATAGGCATATTTTATGTTATTTAACATACATTTGTTCCTTACTTTCATGGCATTTCATATTTGTAATAACTTTATAGGCCTATTTATAGTTATCTATCATTTCATTCTTGTAATAGCTTCATAGGCCTAATCTATGTTATTTAACATACATTTGTTCTTTACTTTCATGGCATTTCATCTTTGTAATATCTTTATAGGCCTATTTTATATTATCTAACATACATTTGTTCTTTACTTTCATGGAATTTCATCCCTGTAATAACTTCATAGGCCTATTTCATCTTATCTATTATTCCTTTTTTGTCATTTCTTTATTGTAATAGCTTCAAAGGCCTATTTTATATTGTCTAACATACATTTATCCTTTACTTTCATGGCATTTCATCCTTGTAATAACTTCACATGCCTATTTTATGCTATCTATCTTTACTTTTATGTCATTTCATCCTTGTAATAACTTCATATGCCTATTTTATATTTCTAACATAAATTTGTCCTTTAGTTTCATGGCATTTCATCCTTGTAATAACTTCATTGACCTATTTTATATTATCTAACATACATTTGTTCTATATTTACTGTTAGGTCATTTCATCCTTGTAATAACTTCATAGGTCTATTTTAAGTTATCTAACATACATTTTTCTTTACTTTCATGGAGTCAACCAAGCAGGAAAACATAGATAATTCAAAATTACCTGAAGTTTTTCTTGACAAGTTTAGTTTTCTACCGGTCGATACTGAAAAGGAATTCAACAGATTCTGCTCAAAGTTGTCAAATTTAGAAAATAGAAATATCTGGGTAAGCAAGATTGTATCATGTGTTCATGTTAATTGACTCTTATTTTTACCTGAAACAAAGTACAACTCTTATGAATTAAAGATTTTCATGAAATTGTTTAATTTTTAGGGTGTATTGACTCTAGTAATTTGTTGTTATTTTATATAATATACTTTTCAAAAATTTGTGAGGTTTTTCATTTCTCATGAAATTCAGGGGTGTCAATTTTTTATTATTGGATATACACATTTTTTCAGTAAATTCGTTTTACAAGAAAATACAAATTAACACTGTGTAAAACATTTTTAAACATTTATGGGTGAAATATTAACCTTGAATAATTTTTTCAGGTTACCCACAATGCACTCAGTGGAGACAACAATCTCCCAGAAATTGTCCGAACAGTTTTGGCAGAACTGGCAACATGCAAGTTTGCTATGATCACTAATTTCACAGGAGCTAATCGGAAACTGAAGTTTAATGTCCCATTAGTGATGGATGCTTTTTTTGGTAAGTCTAATCTAATACGAATAAACACACAAACTCATACAACATACATTTTCATGTAACACACGTTAACACAAAACGAATCTCTCTACTCAACAATGTAGTGTATATTCAGAACAACTTAGTTTTAATGGCATTCTTAAAACAAGTAAGCTCTTCATGTTCACAAGTAATCTATTCCAGTCAACTGGTCCTCCATAACTAAGTTAACGATATCCCAAAGTCTTCTGAACAATAAATCACCGAGTCCCTTCCGGCAGTATTATTGATTAGAATTCCTCCTTTAACTTTGTGATGTTCCAAATATCTTGGTTGATACCTGTTGAAGATGAAGTCAGCCATCTGGACAAAAAATATTTTCTCATAGCAATGTGAGATTTGAAGTTTAAATTTTAAAATGTTATAATACATATAGATATAATTTTAAATATCAAATATACAGCAAGAATAGGTACAAGGTAATACAAATTTAGCCAGAATCAATCGAAAACAAATACCTACGAATTAAGTTTTAATTTGATCCAAACCAAATGGTTTTAATACATAGCATAGTTATTTATAACTGATTGTGAAGGACGGACCAGAGCAAAGTTATGAACTATACAGTATACACTCAGCCTTATATTTTCTTCTATTTTGTTTTTGTGTTTTTTTATACCACTGCAATGCTATACTGTATACGTGAGATTGCGTGCTCAACTTTGTATTCACTTATTTATTGTTTAATAACAACTATAAAATTTAAATTTTAACCTACCAATTTAAGAAAACTCTTATGAAGTGAAAGACGTATAAATATTAACGTAAAAAACGTTAAATTGTGATATTTGAATATTTTGTATCCTTACTTTGTTCCCTTTATTATTTAACTGTAAGCGTTTGTAACACTAGAAAACGGATGCAATACGAGATGCCGAGCTAGATTTTCGGATGCAATTACTAGATTGTTTTTAGTTAAATAGAATAAACTAATTATATTTAGAACGTTAAATTTTGCAATATTCAATAAATAAATAATTAAAATCATTAAATATAATGATATATTTATCTTCAAATTACTATTTCAGATATACGAGTATGATTCAAGAGTTAAGTGAATTTAAATGTAATGATATATTTACTGTATCTTCAACTTTATATTTCAAATATATAAGTATGATTCAATAATTAAGTAAATTTATAATATATAAAACACAAATAAAATCTCCAAATATATATCTCAACCAATGTAATGATATATTTATCTTCAAATTTATATTTCAAATATATAAGTATGATTCAATAATTAAGTAAATTTATAATATATAAAACACAAATAAAATCTCCAA
>JARUHE010119789.1:0-14659 GCA_031471125.1 Archaeomysis grebnitzkii | reverse complement strand
TGTTGAATGTCCGGACGACGCAGACGACGGAATAGTAACACCTATGTCTTAACTTCGTTTCACTCGCTCGACAATAAAAACAAATAAAATTTGGCTGTTACCTAAAAATTGGGCAAATTTGCCAATAATTATGGAAATTGCACACATGTCAATTGCAACAGGATAGATTCACTTATTAAAAATTTCTTTGCCTAATTTAATAATAATATTGAAAAAGCAAGGATTGATATACACGAGGTCTATTGGATGACCATAAAAATTCTTTCATAAATGTAAGGTTTCTATCTAGTCAATGGTGTTTGATATTTTTACATTTGCAATTCATCTTCCACTGTATTAATTTACACATCTACAATTAGTTCTTCAAACATTAACTTTCTTATCAAACTTTAAATATTTAAAATAGCACAAGTGAGGTAAGCTATGTTATTTGAATGGGGGTCAACACACTTGTGATATTGTCCATCCATATAGGCTATAAATTTTCAAAAAAATGAAAAAACTAACCTGACTTTGAGAAATATTACCAAGTGGATTGGCAGCATTAGCATCAAAGTTTAAAACATCCAAAATTCCACAGCAATTCAGTCGTATTCTGGATTTATTGTCTGTCAAAAGAATTTTCCCGGGATCCAAGGTACGACATGCTAGTCCTTGCGTATGAACCTGCCTCACCGCGCCTGTTAACTGAATGATGTAGTTCCACAAAGTGGCTTCCGGCAAAAGTTGGATCTTCTGTAGACTGGACCGCCCGGCATCATTCTGATTTGACGAAGAGGAAGACAGAGAGAAGGAGTTACTAGAGCTGGTCAGACTGGAGCTTTCTCGTCCCTGCCACACATTGGCCAAAGAGTTGTTGGCGAAGTAGCGAGCGGCGAGCGTCTCTGCCCCGGCGTGATAGTCGTACACAAAAACAATGGAGTGATCAGAGAAAGCCTTCGTGGTGAATACTTCCCTCAACTGGATGATGCTGGAATGCTGCAGCTTCTTCCACATGTCCACAAATTGCGTTACTTTCACGTTGTTTAGTCGGAATCCGTGGATTCTGTATAGACAATAATGAAGGCCAGTCTTCATGTTGGTTGCCTGCAACAAAACATTATATTTAACAAAACATTAAAAACATTATATTTAACAAAATATTTAGGAAATGTTATTAGCAACAACTTTTAGAAAAATATTTAGAATCAGATTCATCTCAACATCAACAAACAATTTAGATTTAGTTAAAATGATAAAGATGCAACATAAATTTAGACTAAATAACCATGTGTTAAAAGGGTTCATCAAATGGAAGAGCTGCAAAATCAGTTGGAAACCTACAGAAAATTAACCTGGACCCTTTCATGCCAATAAATATGGTTATATAGCTGAATTGTATTGAAAGGTTTAAAGGTGACGAAAATACCTTGCAGACAAAAGGTTTAATGGTGGCGAAAATACCCTATAGAGAAAAGGGTTAACAGTGACAAAAATACCTTATAGACAAAAGGGTTGAATGTGACAAAATTATCTTGCAGGCAAAAGGGTTATAGGTGACGAAAATACTTATAGACAGAAGGGTTGACTGTGACAAAAATACCTTACAGACAAAAGGGTTAGCAGTGACGAAAATACCTTACAGACAAAAGAGTTAAAGGTGACAAAAATGACTTCTAATCAAAAGGGTTAGAGATGATGAAAATACCTTATAGACAGATGTGCAGTACCCAAATATATTTGATTTGTTCACAGTGGTTGGAGGTTCCAGCGGGCAAAGCTCATGATACATGTCCACTTCTTGTGGAAGATCTGAAGGAAATTCAAATATCAAATGTTGTCAATTATTTCAATCTTTTTCACAACAATCTATTGATACTTGAAATAAAATATTTGGTAACTCATATCTACTATTCAGAAATGCAAATATATTCATCGCATAACAATTTATAATTTTAAACTATTTTATCAAATGTCTATTTGTAATAGATACAAAAGTCATAGCTCTATGAGTTAGTCTTCATTAGTGTTCAATATTTCACAATGTTTTTTTCATTTTTCATGTTATAGTGATATTTACTGAATATAAATGAAAACAACTTTCACAAAAAATGGATTTTGTGGGGCTTTCGGATTTCTATAGATTTGAAAAGCATAGTAACATTTTTTATTTTTTGTTTTATTAAGAAAGAAATAACAAGCAACTCTTGAACAGTATTTTTTGTAGAACAAATATTATTTGAATAAAATAAATTTTTTTGAGGAAATTTGAAAATAAGTTTCAGATGCCTGCACTAAATGGTTTGTTTAGTTTTAATATTCGGCTACAGAATGAAGGTCTTTTCCAATATTTACTTATGGATTTATGAAGACTATTCAAATTTTTCAAATTGCTTCAACATTACTAACCTGGATATTGCTCAGGATCAACATGTGACAATGTAATCGCCTGTCTTTCGAGAATGTCGTGCCGCAGGTCATCCCCGATGAAAAAGTGTGGGGCGTGGGTGGGCGTGCGCAGGTGGTGGATGTGTGCGGGCGTCGAAGGCAGGACGTGGTATGGAGGCAGGACCAGGTTCGGCTGGGCGTTGGATTGGTGACTCACCGAACTGAAGTTTAGTTCATTGCCGGAGAAGAAGTACGTCGTCCCACTCACGTCCTGGTACGTGGACACGCTCGACGTATTTTGTGTCTCGTTGCCGGGCGAGTTCTGATGCCCTGTTGGGGGAGCACTACTACCCCTGCCCGGAGACCCGAGGGGTGGTGGCGTGTGGCCTCGTTGTGGGGAGGAGGTGTTCGGAGTTTGTCGTGCGAGTGGAGCAAAGGAGCGCGAAGTGGAAGTGGCCGAGGAGTGAAAAGATGGAGTGGACGCAGAGTGAGCCAGATTAGACGAAGATCCCGGCACATACTCTGCTCCTAGGTTGCTTAGAGATGTCTGAAAGATATTGTGGTTTTAGACAAAGTTCATTCAACAATCAACATAAGGTTAGTTTTTAAACACAAGTTTGTTCAATCATTTGTATTTATTTTTTAGATATAACAACATCATTTAAACAGAACAAATAAATAATAAAAAACAAATATTTCATTTACAGCTTTAAAATATTTCAGGTTTGTTAGAAGAGCAGCAACACATAAAAATCGAGCAATTACCTTTCTTGGAGTAACATCCAAATTAAGTGACACTAAAGACTTAGCAAGAGTTTGATTATGGTTTTGTTGGGTAAGTTGAAGCTGTTGTCCATTCTGTTGAAAATTAAACACATTAGATGCAAATTGTAAAAAGATTTTTCATTTTGAAAAAAAGTTACAAAGTATGGTCTAATCAAAACAAGAATTGTCCCAATAATATTCTTAAAAATACTCACGTTAATATAAGAAGCTAATTTTGATTCTTGTGACAAGCCATTAAGTTGTGTCACAGATGAAACAGAATTTGGAATGCTGGCCGATGCTACAGCCGCTTGCTGAAGATTAAGGTACATAGGATCCATTTCGAAATCTGAAATACATTTACACAAAAATTTTGATTTAGAAAAATTCACTCTGAAATTTTAGAGACCAATGCTGAGTTATCAACTAAGCTATCAGTTAAGAATGAATATATAAACAAATGGGCCTATGCACAGTGCTGCACCAAGATGGCATTTAGCACATACTAACAGTTAAGAGACAGGATCCCAACAAAAAAAAAGAATAATCTAGATCTTTTTCAAAAGTGTTTTTTTCAGAGCACAGAGGATAGCATATAAATTATCATACCAAAGTGCCAAATATGTTGAAATGTCATTTTTTATGTACAAAAACTTAAAAACAAGGTGCCAGTTGTCAATAATTTAGGAAACAAACATTTTTCAAATTTACTAGAGATGGTTTGTTTAATAATAACCATAGGACTGCATGTTGCAACTTTTGCATTAATCCCAAGATCTACAACTTGTTATTTAATATGCATACAAACAATAACATTGTTGTGTTACTATAATTTTGATGTAAGAGCTATAAACATCTAGGCAATGAACATGTAAATTAAGTCAACATTAAAGTGAGCTTTTTATATGTTTGTAAAACTTAAATTTTTCCTTAAGTTCTGGAAAATTATCTAACTGGTAAAATTAAGATTTTTCACCTTTTATTGTATTTAAATAATCAAAAATTAAATTATAAGCAATTTCAGAGGTTAAGATTTAAAAGTTTAGGGTTTTGGTGCCTTAAAATAAATATTTAAAATGTTAGTGTTTGGGTGTCTTAAAATAAATATTTTAAACTTTGTACACTATAAAATACACATTTTAATCTACCCAAAAAAACAATAAAACACATTTTTTCAGTATTTTCGGTGAAATTGCCCCCTTAATATTTATTAATATTACTATGTTTTTACCACAAAATATATATACTAAAACTATGATTTTTTTGCACAGGGTCATATATTAATTTGATTTATTGAATTATAACAATTTCAATATTTAAGGGTTAATAGTTAAAAACCCATGTCCATACTTGGTCCAATCTTTATCAAGTTGTTCTTTTAAAAGTTTCAATACTTCTTGCTTAAACTATACTACCATCATGTGAATTCCAAGCAGTAATAGGACTATTTGTGAAAAATAAAGATCTAGTTCAGTGGTTTCCAAACTGTGTGTCGTAATATAATATATATAAAATATGCATTATAATTTGTTTCAGCTCGTCAGATTTTAGTCAGCACAAAGCAAGTGACATGTCAATACATGTAATCTTCATTATATAACACTTATTTTCCTTGTATTTTATTCAATGTAAAGGAATAAATATATTGCGAGCGCTATTCTATTGTCCGAAGTAAACTGAAAGCAAGCGAAATGAAGCTTCTTTACTCTAAATCAGTTTGATATGAAGAGGGAAACACAGTGGAACAAGCTTGTTCCACAAGTCACATGCTAATAACTTAATTCATATAACGCACTAATAAGGGTGAACGAATAATTATGAAATAACATTAAACTCACAAACAGTTGACATACTTGCCATTAGCTTGCCAGCATGCTTTCCAAACCTGGTATTATTGTACCAGATTTGGTACTTTTGATGTGTGGTAGTAACTATGGTACAAAAATCTGGTACTTTTTGTTAATTTTGAATTCATTTGAAATATTAAGTTTATGAACGTAGATAAGTGAACAATACAATACAAAATTATTCAATAACTTTTATATGACTAATGTTATTACTTGCAAGTATTATTTTCATAATCTTTGATCAAGCGGTAGTTGTTTGAAAGAGATCTAAAACGCGTTCGGTACATGTATAGTACCTGTCATGCGTGCCTAACTCCCCAACTGAAGCTACCACATTACCAGTTCCTCTTGTTACCACATTTTTCAGCAGCAGCTGAGGGAATCTTTTCACTTTTAAATAACATTAAAATAACATAACATTTAACCCTTTCACCCCAGATGGCACACATATGTACCAGTTATGAACTATTATGAAATGTACTTCAGGGTGAAAGGGTTGCAGAACATTAAAAAACTCTGGTAATTTTTTTAGTCAAATCCTATATATTTTTTTTGACTGGTCTGGTACATTCATTGAAACACTTTTGGCAAGGTTGCTAACTTGCTTGCCTGTCTTGCTAAGCTTCTCCAAGGGAGTGCACACACGATTGTTTTTGGTTAAAAAATAAAAGGTGCGGTTGGACGGCCTGCATTAGTGGGTGAAAAGTGTACAAGAAAGATTATATGAAACAGGGGTTTACATTTTCTGGAAAAGAAAACAATCCTTGTCCCCAGTGTTTAGTTTGTGGAGATACACTTGCAAATGAAAGTATGGTACCAAACAAATTTTTCAAGACAATAACATGATGTATGCATTGCAACTAGACGAATCAACCAATGTCAGTGGGTTAGTACAATTGGTAGTTTGTTTTTGTATGATAGAATTATTGAACAATTCTTGTGTTGCCTAGAACTTCCAATGAGAACTAGAGGTGAAGACATATTTGAAACTTTAAATAGCTACATGAAGGAAAATAATTTTTCATGGTTAAAATGTGTAGGAATATGCACAGATGGCACAACTTCAACAGTTGGTTCAATAAAAAGATTTACAACCTTAGCAAAGAGAATGAAAATATTATAACGACTCATTGCTTATTGCATCACGAAGCACTAATTTCGCAAATCATTGGAAATGATTTACGAAGAGTTATAGACAAAGTGGTTCAAATGGTCAATAACATTAAAAGCATACATATTAAATCAAGATTATTTGCTCATATTTGTGAAGAAATGGGGGCAAAGATTAAAAATCTTATACTGCACACACAGGTCCGTTGGCTCTCTAGAAGTCGCGTGCTTTGTCGTGTACATGAATTGAGAGAAATCGATGCTTAAACATTTTGAATAAAATCAACAAAATGAATTCTGCGATCTAATCCAAGACAAACTTTGGTGCACCAAATTGGCTTATCTTGCAGACATATTTGAACAAAATTAACACAAGTGTGCAGGAAAAAAGAGAAAATATCTTAACATCAGTCGACAAAATTTGTGCTATGAGAGATAAGGTAGCAATTTGGAAATGCAAAGTGAAAGTTCTAAGGAAGTTTTGAAATGTTTTCCAAAACTTGTGAGTGCAAGCTAAAATGTAATGAGCTTGCTAATTGTTGACCATTTAACAATGCTCGGAGAGAAAGTTAATCATTACTTCCCAAATATTGAAATCCAACTATGATTGGATCAGAAATCTATTTCTTGCTGAAGAAGAACTAGCTGAAATCAGGAACAATCCGAGTCTGTTAATGAATTATGAAGAGGGGAACTTGCAGATCTTTGGATTTGAGTTTCAAGAATGCTTACAAACCTATCTAAAAAGGCGTTACAAATTTTTATGAAGTTCTCTACTACATACATTTGTGAAGTATCTTTTTCAACAATGACAAACTTAAATCCACTGAAATGTGGAAGCTTGAAAATGCATGATAGTGAAATGCGACTGTCCTTATCTACTATTCCACTAAATATTCAAAAGTTGTGTTCTTCACATCAAGCTCATGTATCTCACTAAAATAGAAAGCTATTGGTGTTGTTAAAATATTGTAATCCTTATATATGTTTACAGAATATGAATAGTAACAATCTCATCTCTCTTGGAAAATTATCTTATTATGCTTACACATTATATATTTAAATATATGTATATATATTTATATATGAAAGTTTTTCTGAAGAGGTTTTGCTATTAAAATTTATTTATGCATCAGCATCTCTCATAAGGGATTCAAATGACCTCTTTTTTTCCCATTAAAACTTAATTGCTGTCGCAAAATTACGTATGCTTAAAAACGGTCACGACCAGAAAATTTTGGAAACCACTGATCTAGGTTTTAGCCTGGCTTGTCGTATGTATACTTTGTATCCGCGCCCTTTTTTGTTAGTGTCCAGTCATTCATTCTAAAAAAAACTCTTCAAACTGTAGTCCACTGAAGCCATTCACAATCCAGGTGGATGATTTTCAAAAATTTGTTATGGAGATTTTTTGTTCATCTACTCCAGAGACATTTTGTGTTTGATCAAAAAATAGTACTACTGGACATATATTATCTCAACAAGTTTAAAAGTCTATATGACATACTGAAAACCAAATAGATCTATCAATGAAAAAAATCGCAAGACCATTAGTAAATCTATAAAATCTTTTGTTATAAATATGATTAAAGATTTTTTTATTAATGTTAAATTGAAGGATACTTTGTATTTCAGGCCGAAAGTTGGCACCTTGTCACCATCTTAAGCAATTCAATTAAATCTCATTGTTGTATTCTTTCATACAGTGAGTAAAGCTGAAGTTCTACGAGTGTCTTCATATGACCGTTATTTAATTGTGCATTTGTGTTATTTATTTTTGTATACATGTAGTTTGCATTTATTATTTCTTTCTTTGTGTTTTCTTGTTTTGTTTACTCTTAAATCAATATATTTTGACTGATACATACGTGTTTGTGTGTTGTATTTTTCTTTTCTTTGTGTTTTCTTGTTGTTTGGTCACTTTTGGGTGACCGACTTCTGAACGACCTACATGTTTTTGTCTTGTGTATTCTATTAACTAACTCACACTGAAGAAATGTCGACTCCAAATAAAGTTATACGATGGATGTCCTCCTGGGAGTCAGTGTGCCAAAAACAATGTTTTTTTTCCTCCTCTTTAACCAAAAAAATTATCTTGAACAAGTGCATTTCTGCAATAAAAACTAAATGCCAAAAATGAATGTCCTCTTTGAAAATTAATCTAAAATCAGGCCTAGTGATAAGGTTGTGTAGTGGAATTTGGAAAACCTAATTTTTCCTAGTTTCCAAAAAATGAACACATTCAATTTTTCTATTTTTACACACTCATTAGTAGGATAGGTTGTTTAGGTTAACTGCATCTTTAAGATGATGTGCATCATTTTCAACATTGACTAGTCTTTAAAATTTAACACGACTTTTTATTTTTTCCACAAATGATGAGGATGGAAAGGTCTTAGAACATCAAAATATATATAGAAATATTAAATGGGTGTAATACCAAAGATACTTAAATTCACAAATAATCATTTTTCAGAATACATTTCCCAAAACTAGATTGGTTCAATAGTAGGACTGTCTTTTTAGTTATAGAAATTACTTCTCAAAAGTTAGCTCAATGAATGTACATGAATGCATATGTATAACTACAATGTCCACCAAGTGCTCTTCTTGTCTCAAAATTGAAATGTATTTTTCTATTTATAATCCAAACTAGTGAAATACAAGCTTATTTAGTTACATTATAAAGATCTTTCATTTTCAATACAATGTGTTCAATTTAATGAACAATTATGAAACCAGATGCACATACAATGTATGCATAGCCCATAGACATATAGACTGCATATCAACCATCCTATCAATGTATTAATAATGTGCCTGATTTTTGTGTCACATTCATTTTACAAACTATTTTATTTTCAACAATGAAGAATTGTATATTCCAAAAATATTACACATTTAATTCTCATCGATCTTTTTTTAAATAATTTTTTCGATTGATATCAATTAAAAAAACATTACATGTTTTCGGACTTGCAAAAGATTTTGAATTCCAGGACTTGAATAATGGCTGCAATCTATTTTAATTGGTTAATTTCCATCTCATTTTGTTTCAAGGGATATGATTGGCTGATCACAAGTTCACATAAATATATAACCAACAATGGATTATATATTTCATACAAATTGAATTATATCTTGGTCATCGTTGCATTTTTTGCAGATTGGTGAAGAAATATTTATCTTTTAGAATTTAAAGTGTTAAATTATTTGATTAAATTATCTAAAAACAGTTTAAGTCTATTTATTTTTATAATAAACATGCAAGGGCAAAATTCTAGTTTAGATCTGGTTATAACAGTACTGAAAATACTAAACATGAAAAATCCCTATGAAGGAACCATGAAAGTATTGTTCTGAAAAACCTACTTTGAAATATTAATCATTTCATTTATTTTGTAGATTATATAAATAAATAAATAAACGGGCCAATGCTCAGCACTGCATCACTTATTTTGCGAGCTAGTATGGTAGTACTTTACCTAACCTAATATAACCTTATCTTACATAAATCAAAAATAAAGGTTGCCATTGGAGAACTAAAAATCTCCCTAAATTGATAGTACTTTTTTGTTAAGTATTGCTAGAATTGATTAACAGATCTAAAGTAGGCTTTAGCCACTGATAAACAGTAAACCAACACAAACAAATTAAACTAGAACAGATTATACAAATATGTCTAATGAAAAACCTTTGCGGTTGGTTGGTTGCAAAAACCTAATGAAATGAGCACGCTTTTTCCCAGAGGATCTTAAGTCTATGGTGTATCTAACTAGTACATTTAACTACTGCATGATCATTTATGGTGGTTATTAGGTTAGTTACAGTGGTTATTTAGCCTTTGTTGTTTTTCTAACCTCTTTTTACATATACGAGAGTCGGTGGTTATATTGTGTTTTGCGAATTCATTTGATGCCTCGTTTATATATTTGCATAAATACATAAACTGGAAGAATGCCCAAATTCTTATATTTAGACTGTGCTTCTTAGGGTGTCATAAATTGGCTATTTTGATTGTATATTTTCACAACCTAATTTTGAGAAAATGTATTCTTTATGGGGATTTTATGAAAACTTTCAGTGTAGCAGTGTACTCTCACAACTCAAAATTAAAAAAGCCTTGTGTCCCTTTAAAAAAGGTGACAAGTCTTGAACATTTTTCCTTGCCAAATTCAATGACTCCTACATGTATATTAGATCTTGTGGGAATAAAAACAACGGTCAATCGCCAGGAGAGCTAAGCCAAAGTTGTTTTTGTAATAGGAATTAGTTTTAAAAATAACTTCGCAAAAAGTTGCAATATAGTGAAATATGTTCATTCATAGGAAAATTATTAGAAAAAATTGCAATACTACATTAGTTATAACCTTTTATATGTCGCAAATCCAAGGCATACGCCCGCCATTAAAAACTCCCTTGATCAAGGCCCAGCCAGAAGATTTGTCGTTCCTACAGAATTGAAATGGACCACACTTTTTAGTACTTTTACTGTTTAACATAATTTTTACAATTTCTTTTGCAAGTTCTTACAGGTCCTCTCACTGCAACACGAGGGTCTTCAGAAATTTTCAGAGAACATTTTTGATAACTCTTGGAGAATACTTTTTTTCTCAGATTATTGTACCCATTTTGTTTAAACTTTATAAACAAGTATAATAATTATTAAAATTGGCCTTACTGTACTTTTTCTAAATGTATTTACACTAATATTAACATACAGTTTAAAAAAGAAGTCTATAGTTTTATTCTTCATTAAAAAAAAAAGATAACTTAAAAATTTTATTTTTGGAGAACATCTGACAGAAGAATTTTCAGAGAATGAAAAAAATTAGAAACAAACACAGTTAAATGTATGAAATAACATGAAAAATGGTGAGCATGTGAGCGAAATGAGAAGAAAACACGGTTAGACGTAATATACAACATACAAATTAAGAGTGAACGAGCAAAATGTGAAGAAAACACAGTTAAGTGTAAGATATAACATAAAAATTAAGAGAGAACGAACAAAATATGCAAAATGTGAAGAAAACACTGTAAATATAAATAATTGCAGGGTGAAAAAAATTTAGTTGCCATATAATTTAACGATAAAACATCTGCAGGTACTTGAGTCTCGCGAGTTTCTGTTTATACCGTTTTTTTATTACAGAACTATCCTAATGATTACCAAGTTTACTTGAATACTGGTTTATTTAGCCCAAGTTCTATTTGAAAATATGACGTCACTAAGGTAAGGTATGCGGTCACAATTTCTATGTAAAGGCCGATTCCAGAAAAAGGGCCAAATTCCCATTAAATCACCCTAGATGTCTGGAAGTTTCACCATCATTTTTGACACCCAGCACTTCTAGAGATTCACCCAATCAACCAGGGTGATGAAAAATATTTTTTTATTTTAAAGAGGACGTTCGTTTTTAAGCTTTTATTGCAGAAAAAGGCCACTTCGGACTAATTTTTTGGTTGAAAGAGGACGAAAAAAAAATCTCGGAGGACAAAAAATCCCTGGTTTTCATCACCCTGGTTGGCATCTCGATTTCACAGTTTATTGAACAAAGTTTATAGATAATGAGCTGAATAACAGCTTTTCATAAATAAAAAAAATTCTATAGGTTATATTTTCTTTAAAAAATGACGTTTTGTAGCTCAAATTAACTTGGAAAATATTTAACTGTTTTTATAAGAGGTAAAGGTAAATGTTAAAGTTTTTAATTTTTGATTTCACAGGTTTTTTTTATTGAACAAAGTTTATAGATAATGAGCTAAATAATAACTTTGCTTGAATAAAAAAATTCTATGTACAGTGGACGCCGTTATATATACAGAATGTTCGCAGAATGAGTTGTACGTATAATGAGTAATGAGTGTTGATCAGCTGTGGTTTTGAAACATCTGTTTGTCAGGGCAATGAAGCGGCGCGGTGCTGTGACATTATGTACACTTGTACTTCTAAACTAAATTTAAATTTGTTTCTACACTAAAACTAAATATTTTTTGTTTTTTTGGCCATTCGTATAATGGGCAACTGTACGCAGAATGAAGCAGTTTTTTTAATATACAACCGTTCGTACAATGAATTATATGTACAACGAAGCGTACGTACAACGGGGTTCCACTGTATTATACTTTCTTTAAAAAATGATATTTTGTAGCTCAAATGAACTATTTATGAGAGCTGAAGAAAGGTAAATGTTATTTTTTTTTCACAGTTTTTCCATAAAATTGATGGTTTTAATGAACTTCAAAATATTTCGCTATTTTTATAAGAGGTGAAGACAAAATGTTAAATTTTATTTTTATTTTACATTTTTTTAGGAGTTCAATTAATCTGTCATTTAGGTTTTTGTCTTTTACTGAAACCATTTGTGACCTTTGGTTGATGGATGCCCTATTTTATCCAAATTTTATATATTTTGTTTTTAAATAAAGGAATATTGTTTTAATACTGTTAGAAAACTGTGCCCTCAAAAGTAGACAAAATTGGGATAATGTGAAAGGCTCCGTGAACAAAGAGTTAAAGGTGAACAGGTTTTACATTCATGAATTAAAAGAGTTTTTGATGTTTTTATTGTCAGACAAGCTGGAAAGAAAAATATTTTTTGTTTGGCAAATAAAAACTTTTTACATGAAAATCATTATTCTTAATTTGTGCTTATTTTACTTCATATTTTATGGAGTTTTATTTTAACCAAAAATTGTGAAAATTTTGAGACATTTGTTTTGCAGGTTAGAGAAGCTACTCAATCGGCACACGGTGCTCTCACCCTGCATGTTGGAAAACAGTTGGCCCCACATCTCAAGGGTATTATGCCCTGCTGGCTGCTGTCAATGTGTGACCCACACAACCCATCGGCCAGTTTAGCTTCCAAAGCCTTCTTGGTAAGATGTTTTTTTTAAATGAATTAAATTTGTGTTCATTAGAAGTTTTTTTTTATTCCATACTTGTTAAATTTAAATTTTTTTTTTGGTTCGTTTCAGGATGCCTTTTCAGAAGAAAAAAGGGGAGGAGTTATGTTGTTCTGTAGTAAAGACATATTCGATCATGTTTCGGACAATCTGTTCCACCAAACTCCGACCACATTATCCGACCCTAAAACGACATCGGTCGAGGATATGAATTCTAAATATTTGAGGATCGTTTCATCATCGCTCAACGGACTGAATCTTTTTTTGACTAACGTCGCTTCTCTCAAAGACAAAAAACCCGAAATTGTTGCCAAGTTGAGCCCAATCTTGCACGAGGAAAAGTTTTGGACGCTTTCAAAAAATGGAAATCCTCTGATCAAGTGCGGCTGGTTCGCCCTCGTCAAAGGACTCTTTGAATACGACGTAAAAGTCCTCGAAGAATTCACGCCCCAGCTCAGTAAGACAATCTTTGAGGCCATGGACGACGCCGATCCGGCCGTCATAACACACGTATGGATCGCCTTTCTACACCTCTGCGTCGGACTTCCGAGCTGCTGGACTCATTGTGCCGGTCCTCACAAGTTGTTTGGAAGGATGTTCAACGTCCTCAGAGAGGGTTGTAGAAGTAATGCTGGCGACCTTTGTCCTCAGTTGCTGCCAATACTTAGCGTCATTCCAGAAAATGTGGTCGAGGACAAGTCCAAGTTTTACATCGACTTCTTCCGAGCTTTGAGTACCGGTGTTAGAAGAGACAAAACACTGTGCAGCAATCATGATATATCAGCAATGCTGAAAGCATTATTTGAGTGTTTGAAGTATATAAGCAAAGAGAATAAATGTTCACTTGAGATGTGGCACACTGTGATCAACTATCAAATGGTGGGTTTGGTTATGGAATCTGTAAATGAATGTTTACAATTAAGCAGAACTATTTTGTACAACGAAATTGCTCGTCTACTTTCCTTCTGGTCTTTATGGCAGCAGGATCATAATTATAAACCATTGGACGAATTGTTTGCTTTGTTTTGGAAATTGTTTCTCCCTGAATGCCAGACAATTTTAAAGGAGAAGAAAATCGTAGAGCTAGAAAGATTGGTTAAGTTTTATGTTATTTTGAAAGACCCTTCTACCCGTTTTAAATCAACCGGAGTCAAATTTGCAGACGAATATATCAATTCGAAACCAGTTATTTTGGAGTCACCGCAAATCACAAAAGAAAACATCAACAAAGAAAATTTCATCAAGAGTGTGGGCAAATATTCGTCACATTTTGTGGGCCAATGCTTCGCTCTTTACAAAGAAGACAAAAATACGAAAGTATTCGCCTGTTTCTCGAAATTATTATCGCTCTTTCCCACCAAAGATGTTTTTGTGGAACTTTTATCCAACGATAAAGCAACTGTGAAAGACGTTTTAAAAGAAATTATTTTGCCGCTGCTAGAATCGCAAGACGAACAAATAGTTGAATTGACCGTAAATATATTTGCATCGTTATACACTTTGTTATCCACTGATGAGAAACTTCAAATTCTGCAAAATGTTGAGGTAAATTTTTGTTATTCTTACTTTTTGTATTTATCAGTTTTTAGTCAACGGCCATGGCCACGTTGAAACACCGCTTCCCGTATGATCAGCGAAGTTAAGCAACGTTGGGTCTGGTT
>JARUHE010119678.1:0-14661 GCA_031471125.1 Archaeomysis grebnitzkii | reverse complement strand
CAAAGCCGATAAAATAGTCCAGTGGACTTTAAAAACTCAACTAAAGCTTGAATCGGAGTATCTTCATTTAAAATCCCGGCTAGAGGAAGCCCGGCCAGGGAAACTTGGCTGAAGATGGGCACCCCAACTTAGCATTACTTAAATCATGTTCTTTATTCAATAAATTTAATTTGTGATTCAATCGCATTGACACAATGTTATACAATTACGATTCAATCACAAAAAAGCTGTTCAAATAAAGAAAAAGTGCGATTGTCTTGCAAATCCAAGGAAGGTATTTAACCATATGTGTCACAAGAATGTAAACTCTCTTGGGCAGCAACAGCAGTATACAAGCGGACAGGATTAGTGTTGGCAAAAACAAATGTTGCACTCGGTAAACGCATATTAAGCAGTGGCTGCACATTTGGATCTAGCAAATATAATTAATGCTACATCCATAGGTCAGTGTGGGCCATACATGCGAATATGGTATATGCAGTGGCTATGTTCACCGACTGGAACAATTGTTGTCTCCGCCAAAAACAAGGATGATCTCCAATGAGATGAAAAGACAAAACTATTTAAAAAATGTAATTATCGAGTAATATGAATATTAACCTTAAGCATACTTTTAAAACAATGAATATTCAATATTTATATACAATATAAAATTGTTAACAAACAAAATGTAACAAATAAACCTAAATAAAATAATGAAATTAGTTATACACAGAGCTGTCAAATTACTAAAAAAGAAAAAGTATTTTCATGAATGAATTACATCCGCTTTACTCAAAGTTATTCAACATCTACGTATAATACTTTTATCTTGAATATTTACATAACAAAAACATGTTTCTTGCAATGAATGTTTCACATTATGACTAGTTTAATTCATTTTTGAAGTTACTTAACCTATGGAGTCACGTCAAGGAAGGAAGATTGCGAAATTATTATGTAAACATCAATTATTGTCTTTAAAATATATATTAAGAGCCAAGTATAAATTTACAAACTACTGAATATAAGATAGAACATCTATCTTTCAAAAATTAAGTTAGGAGTTCTATTATCTAAGGAGTATATTCTGAGAGTAAGTTTGTGTTAGTTTAATGAAAATTTAAATTTGTCCATATTTTTTAGAACTTTTACTTGATGACTATATACAAATAGTATTCAATTATTTCAGCAACCAGTGTTTTTAGAATGGCAAGACACTTTAAGTGGACATGAAAAATATTCGAAATGTTAAAGTGATTGTTGTTTAACTTCAACTCACTAGATGGAACAGTTTCTAGAGCTAAACATTTTTTTATATTTGTACAGTACTAGCTAGAGCTGCCAAGGAAAAAATGTTATTGATGTAAACAGTATAAACCAGATCCAAGGTGGAATACCTAATGTAAACAATGGAAGAGGAAAAGAGAAAGCAATGTGTAAGAAATATCAGACATGAAATAATACAGATCCCAAATGGTGTTCGATTCTAGAAGGTCCAAAAAAGAACCTCACTGTGGGCATCAGTACACGTTTGAATCTGGACAGCATTGATGCAATCTTATCAACACTAAAGATTTCATTAAGAAAAATACAAATTTATGTTAACTTAAAAATACACTTTCATGAGTTTCTACAACATTTATTAATATTAAAAATTGATTTAATTCTATATTGCACAATTTGATAAAAACAGTAACTTATAATAAATCATGACAAGGTAGTTTGACTATTTATCTTAAATATCATTAAAGCTTTAGAACTAAACAAAATCAAATTATTCATTAAAAGAAATAAAAAATAATACAATAATATACATTTTAAATATAATAAAAATATTTCATAAATTAATTTATATTTTATTTTTAATGTTTAAAACATGTTTATTTAATGTCAAAGTAATTAGTGACCAAAACATAGCATACCATTTAGATAATCTTCCAATAAAAAGCTATTGACAAAGAAGGAACAAATCCAGAAGGTAATGAAGCTTCAAGATTATGAGTAAACAAACACAGGAGCCATTTAGGAAAGTGTCTGCTGGAAGGAACTGTACCCTTGTAGCTTGTTTGACCAGGTTGCAGATAAGGATAACAGTTGCCAACTGTTTCTTGAAGATTGTTATCTAATGTTTTTTGATGACCTACACTGAAACACTGGTAATGGTATATTCCTAGATGCTGTAGAAGGAAGTGTTTACCTATCTATAGGTCTACCTTTAAAACATTTTAAGGATTGGATTCAATTTTATTAGAAAAATGTAGAGACGAATTTAGGACAACCGGAAAGATGGAAGACTAATTGCTACAATATATGAAGAAACTAAACGACTTGATGGAAAAATAAACCAACAAGTTTGATCGCAAATAGGTTAAGATTTAACTATTAATTAGAAGCCTTGGTTTAAATAATTTCCTCATTTTGGCAACTAAAAACAATGTTCACTTTTCCTTCACCATGGCAAACAATGACTTTTTATCATTATGGCAACTCTTGTCGATTAATAACTGTTTATTTATACTATGGTATTTTTAAACATGTATGGCAACACATGTTTTAAACATGTTGTATAGCAACACATTTTTAAAATATGTTGTATGGCAACACATTTTTAAAATATGTTGTATGGCAACACATTTTTTTAAATATGATGTATGGCAACACATTTTTTTAAATATGATGTATGGCAACACATTTTTCACATATGTTGTATGGCAACACATTTTTAAATATGTTGTATGGTAACACATTTTTTAAATACATTGTATGGCAAAATATTTTTCAAATATGTTGTATGGCAACACATTTTTTCACATATGTTGCAGATTTTACAAAGGAGTAAACATATAAAAATATTCCAATCATTATTACATGAAACTACTTAGAAGTAATTATATATGAAATAGTTCTCAATATTTATAAAAAATATTTTTTTAAAGCTTATTACAAAAGATTTTCACAACCATTTTCCATTAAAAGTAATTGTATCCAATTTAAAGTACCAAAAGTTCATAATTTAAATATTATTTTTTATTTATCATGAATAAAAATTGCCATGATAACTTTACAAGCATATTAAGCTTATCAGATTGGTAATGCAAATTATACAATTTTTTTGTTTTGTTTAATATTTAGTGTCATTATTAAGAACACACAAAACAAACAAGTGTTTTCTTTTTCAAAATCGATAAGTTAACATTGGAAGAATAAAAACAAAAATGGCAAAACAAATTTGGAAGCATGCTGCAAAATTTATATATAAACGTTTCAATCTTACCTTTAACATATAAAGTACAAGTAGGCCTAACTTTGGACATTTTGTTCAATACTTAGAATAAATAAAAAATTTATCAGAATTTTCTGATTTTTTCACTGGCCTAAAAAAATAACATACAATATAAAAGTATAATGTAAAACATTACCTATAATAAACAATAGTTTAAAAAAAAGTTTCATAACTTTTTATCTTTCAACACCCTTATTTATTATTATAAAGTGATTGTATTTAAGGACACCATATCTCAAACAATCATGTTGATACTAATAGTTCTTTAAAAAATCCTTTACTCACCAGGCGGTGACAGAGTTGTGTGCTTTGTTCATTTCTGACGGTTGACATATGCCGGCCTCAAAATATTGATAAAATGAACTATGTAAGAGCAAATGAGATCGGTCTTCAATGCAATTTTATGAATAAGAGTCATTCAAAACTATTTTTTATATTTCACATGACCTTAGTTAAAGAGCATTAATTACACCAAATCAGTGTGCATTCCTTTTTACTCTACTTAAAAAAATACGGATAGCAAAGTTTATTTTAAAAAAAAACATTTATGGATAGCTTAGTAGATTAAAGTACAAGTTTATTTTCAAAAATATAAAGAAATAACATGTTATTGAATAGAAATAGAAATGGTAAGATTTCTTTTATAAAGACCATATCTGAATAGAAAAGTTTTATCATTCATTTTAAACAATGTTTTAACAAATTAGTTTGTCTTTCTCTTAGCATAAATGAATTTAACTAGTACATGTTCTGATGGAACATACCACTCACCTCTAGAGAAATGAAATTTTCTCTAAACCTTTGAATAAAAAGTTTGGTTAACCATGCGATTAAACTCCCTTATAAATAGTATATTTTAATGGATGAATAATTATTTCATAAAAAATGCTATGCCCTTTATTTTCATTTAAGCAAACTTTTTTATGAAGTTATTTTGAATGGCAAATTTTAGTCTTGAAATCATCCACCACCCCATAAAAACAAAAAGATCAGATACAGAAGCTGGTCTTTCAGACACAGCTTGAAAATGACAATATAGAAAAATAAAACTGATTAAAAATTTTATTTAAAAAATTACTTGTCAACTTATTATGGGTGTTTAACCTACAGTTTATATTACTTTATGATCTAATTATCTTATCTAATTAATACCTTGTATTTTGATATACTATTTGTGCAATTTATTTCAATAACTTCTTAACCATTAACTGTTTTTGGAAGCAAAACATGAAAGTATCGAACAATGCATTTTAAAACTTATTTAAAATGTAAGAAGATACAACAAATGTTGTAATAATTATACCGATTGTGTCCCATTGGTAATTTCTTTCATATGATAATGCAATTGAACTAGCTAAAGTTCACATTAAGTAAAATTAGTGAATCACATTTTGTTTTTGGAATGTGTTAGTATTGTTACTGATATCCTCGAATTAAAAAAAATTATACAACTAAATATTTCAAAAACTAAAAATGTCTTCATAACAAAGAATTTAATCAACAAGCAAATAATTTCTTCATAACAAAAAATTTAATCAATAAGCAAAAAGTTTCTTCATGACATGATTTAATCAATAAGCAAAAAAATTTCTTCATGACATGATTTAATCAATAAGCAAAAAACTTCTTCATATGATTTAATCAATAAGCAAAAAAACTCTTCATGACATGATTTAATCAATAAGCAATGCCTGACCAGCTTCGCCATTCTCTAGAAGACGCTGATCTGGATGACTGAACATCGTACTGGCGGAAGGTGTTAACTCAATATTATCTTCCTCCTCTTGTTGGTTAGCCAGTTGGTATCCAACGGGGACTCCTAATGATTTGTTTGTGTCGGCAGTGTACAAAATTATCATCGACATCAACAAAAGCACTAACGATATGAAACTAATTGCAGTTAAAATATAGGAGTATAGGTGCGATGTTCCTACTATGTGTGTCAGAATTGAATGTGTCAAGGAATTTCCGAATGAAGATAAAATAATCATCAATGCACACATTCGATGAGTGACCTTCATGTATTGTGCCATCCACAAGAAACTTGTTGGTAAGATGGGTGCCAATCCTATAGCTACAACAATTATTCCACCCCATAAGAAGTCTGATTTGTCAAATGTTCCAATGCATAGTAGTATAGTACCAACGAGAGTAAAGAATGTAGAAACTACTAAGAATTTACCTGGTTTTAGCTTTATACAACCCGATATAATTATGCATAAAAATCTAGAGACACTAACTATACCCCAGAATAACCCAACACCATTTACATCTTTATTCACCATAATAATGGTGTTTTTTGGAGAGCTAATGGATGCCAACAGGTGATGAACTGCACCTTGAAGAGCTTCTGTCGTGAACATGTAAATAGAAAACAGCAGCGTGAAAATAACGACTCTTCCACGTTGGCCTATTCCAAAGTGTCCATCATCTTGTTTCGATCTCGGTTCTCTTGGATTGTGGCACAAAATCACAACAGATATCAAAGAATTTAGGAACACAAAAATGCCAATTGTTATATAAGCGAGGTGAATTTTGGTCACACCATAATTACGAAACTTATCTGCCATTGTTTCCAAGAAGTACCCGGTTTCTTCCGTCTCATTGCTATATGTTCCTGGCTTCACCACATGGATTGTACTATTAGGCGACATTTTACTCACACTAGTTGTTGTGCTCTCTTTCAAATCTAGAAGCTCTGGTTCTGGATGCTCCATTACTTTTGTTGCAAGATTGTCGGTATTTGGATCATTTGAGAAATTAGTTTTATCCTCCTGGTCTTGACTTTGAAAATAACTGTAAGTCTCAGACTTTAAGGTTTTATAATTAGTGGAAGTAGACATTGCATTAGTAGCTACATTATTTAATGATTCTCTATTTGGGAAACTGTCAAAATTTGAGCTAATAAAGGTTTTTTCCTCTTTTGGTGTGATCGTGGTTGAAGGTTTTTCCTCTTTTGATACGATCATGGTTGAAGGTTTTTCTTCTTCTTTTGGTTTGATTGTGATTGATGATTTTTCTTCGTCCTTTGGTTTGTTTGGTTTGAGTGTGGATGACGTGTTTTCTTCTTCATTTGGTTTGAGTGTGGTTGATGCTTTTTCTTCTTCTTTTGGTTTGAATGTGGATGACGCGTTTTCTTCTGCTTTTGGTTTGAGTGTGGTTGATGTTTTTTCTTCTTCTGTTGGTTTGGTTGTGGTTGAATCTATACTAATTGAGAGTATTGAATCTTCCAAAGGAGGAACTTTAGTAGGAATTGGTGCATCAAAACTTATAGTTTTCTCAGTGCTAATGCCTGTCTGTGGATTTATTGATATTTTTTCTATGTTAAAGGTATTGCTTTCATTTTCTGTAGAGACTGAAGGGTTTGGATTTTTCTGTGTGGTAATTTCAATTGTTATTGGACTGGATGTGCTTGAACTAATTGTTGGAGCAGCTGCTTTAGTTACAGTAGTCTTTTCAAATGTGAGAGAATTTGTGTTTGTATTGGTAATTTTAGAAGTAACATTATTTGTAGTTGTACTTTGGGTTGTTGGAACAGTTGTTGTAGAGGAAACATTTTGAGATTCTGTTTTAATTTCTGCAATTGGTGTTTTTTTCTTCCAGCTTGGACCATTTTCAGGATCTAAGTTATTTGCATCAGTAAATTTTGGTTTTGGTGGTTTAGACAAACTATCATTTTGTTTCCTCGGAGTATCTTGCGATAAACTTGGCGTATTAATATTTGTATCATTGTTAAGATGCTTATTCAAGGACAATTTATCTAATAATTTAATTGTAGTAGGAGCTGTTGTATGTTCAATAATAATATTCTTTGGTACAATAGTACTTGATATTATAGTTCCATTTGTTGTACCTTTTTCAGCAATGAAGGGGATATCGGTAGACAAAACGACTATTTTACCATTATTTGAAGAAATATTTGATAGATTTGACTCTGTAATTGGTTCGACCATTCTAGGAACCCTGTAGAATGATGATGCTATAGATGGAGAGATACTTGCTGAATTATCTTTATAAGAGTTGTTGACAAGCAATTCTGAAGGATATGGTCCAGTGAAAAACGGATGAATCACCACTGGAGCAATAAAAGCACCAACTGCAAAGCTGAAATGTAAAGCCTGAAGAGATGCACCTCCTTGCTTTCCCCAAAGATCCAAGCAAAGCACATTTCCACCTAAAATATAATTATATTCATTTTTAAATAAATAAAAATAATATAACATTTCATAACATATTTTAACCTTGCTTGAAAACAAATACAGGAAATTATTATTTTATGTCATTTAGGACATTTGTTTAACTTGAAAGATATTAATTTTGCATAGCTTGTACTAGATTTCCAAACCTTATTGGAAAATGTATATTTTCATTATGCCTCAAGTTCTGTTTTCTTCATTATCATTTTTCATAGAACAGAAAATTAAAACTGATTTCAATTTACTCAAGAGCTTCTCTAAATGCAATGTCAATAAGCTTTGCAAAATTAAATGAAACAATTTTTGATTAAAAAGTTCTCAAGATGTTGCTGCCAATTTTACATCAACTACTTTTTTAAATAAATTAAGAAATTCTTCCATCAATAGATTAATGATGAACATTCTGTGATTCTTTTACATTAGTATAGCTTTCTTATAGTTCTTATATTAATTTATTAAAATACTGATCATTCTATCAAACATAAGACATGCAGTAGCTAGGCGAATAAAAAATAAATATTCATAAAATTGATAAACTAACTATAAATGACAGGCAATCTTGTATGAAGTAAATAAACATTCTGTTTTTTGCTATAACTTGTTAAATATTGAATTGATGAAAAAAATATTGGATAGTCATAATAAACAACTTCTATTCAATAAAATGTTTTGGAACTTACATAATTAGGATAGAATTAGGATATCTCCACAATTTTTGTTTTTGGCTATATAATTCAATAAATGTTACTTTTTCAAAAAAAATATTTGTCAAATGGTTATAACAAGCCAGTTTTGTTCCACAAATTTTCTGTAACTCTTCAAATAAAAACTTTACACTTTGGCTCAAAACTTTTTAAGTTAAAAAATTCTGTTTTGGCTATAACATCATAAATTTAAGGGTTTTTAAAAAATAGCTCTTGATGGTTTAGGTTAGATGGTGATGAGACACAATTTTTTTTTCAATACACATTTTTGTAACTTTTCAAACAATCAACTTTAAGCTTTTACTCAAAAATAATTTAGAGTTAAAAAATGTGGGTTATTTTAGCTAAACTCCAAATATGTTGATTTTTGAAAAAAAATATTCCCGGCAAAGTTAGCTGGAAAGTTAAAACAACAATTGTTAATAAAAAATCTCTTAACTCTTCAAATAAAACTCTTTAAGACTAATGGATCTGTAGATGCAGAGAACAATGATGCTGACATTACAATTAAACCTATATAGAGCACGATTATAATGGTCTTACCAGTGAACAAAAATCCAAGTCCAGCCCCAAGAGCTGCAACTGTGGCAAAAGTCCACCAAAGGGCTATTGGAATAGTTGCTGGTAGAATAGTCACTGACACAGCTACCCAGATGAAGCTTATGAACATCAGAAACTGACGGTTGTAAATTTCAAAAAGAAAAGAGCCTGAAATATTTCACAAGCTATTAACGACAGAAAATAACATTTTTGTATATTCAAACCTCTAGAGATGGTGGCAAAGGGGATACGAACACTGCCTGGAGATTAATGCTGCACCAGCAAATCTAATTGTCATTGGTTTGAGTCCCATCTAAGGCTATTTCATTAGGATTTTAATGTGGCTGTATTCCCTTGAAATCTCATGTGCTAAGCTTACCCCGACTTGGAGGAGAGCACCATATATTGGCTGCACATCCTTATGGGACACATCACCTGATGTGGGTGAAGATTATGAGAATTACAAGCTCTTTGTGAGCTGTTACAGCTGAAAAGCAATCTATAAATTTTATACATTATTATTAATATTAGTTGCTAATTCAAAGTAGATAACTCTGGTAGAAACCATGATGTTTATATATTATATTATAATACATAATTAAAGTAACCTTTCTTTGCACCAATGGAAACATTTTATGTATTAATCAAGCTCACTGTATTTTACATATCTCTCATTCTCTTCTATATTTTATAATAAACTTACTGATAAGCAAATATTGAAGATAAATTTAAAACTTAGACCTACAGTATATGAAAAATCGAATGTTTCAAATTAGGTTAATAAAAAATATAAAAAAAACTTGAAGTTTTTTGCTTTATTTTAGAGGATTCCAGATCCTATTATAGAATGTTAAATTTTATAATATAAAAAATCACAATAAAATAAATTAGACGTAAGTATAGCAAATGTATTGTAGGAATCTATTGGATTTATCTTATAAGAAATAAGCATTTAATATAAAATAATATTAATATTTGGGGCTTTTTTATAGTAGGTCTTAATTAAACTTAACCAATCTCCGCCCCACTTCACATATCAACCTTAATATTACTAACCACATCAGGTGATGTGTACCTAAAGATATGCAACTGACATATGGCACATCCTTCAAGCCGGTGTAGGCTTAGCATATGAGATTCTAAGGGAATACAACCACATTCAAATCCCAATGAACTTAGCTTTATTGATTAGTTTTCAAGGTCTGTTTACCTAAAAGTCCTCCAATCAACATTCCAACAGAGTGTGCAGTAAATGTGTGAAGAGCAATACTTTCCTCAACCCCCATTCCAATTTCCAATTTAATGAGTGGACCTTTGCTGACGGAAGAGCACAATCCCTGAAACATTATTTAACTATTTGATGATTATTGTTTAATTAATTATTTTATTAAATAATTAATTTGATGACTGGTGGTTTGCAGAAGGAAGAATACAACACATGAAGTGATAATATTTCAAGTGTTGCCAAAACCTCTTAAAACAGGTTTAGGTAGTTAAGCCTGAACCAAACAGCTTTTTTAATTTTGAGTGTTCATTTAGTAATAACATTTGATAAAATGAAAACATTATCCCCTAAATATGAAAAGAAACACCTCATGACAGCAATGACTATGCAATAGTAACTGCAATGTCTCAATCTTTTAACTTGCATGACATAAGTCACTTCCTCAGGTATTTATTTTAAAAACATTAAAACCTATAAAAACTAACCAAACCAATGAAAGCTATGCACAAAAAGACAGTTCTGATGAAGAGCATGAATGTCGGAAGAAATCCGGCCGTGGACTGCTGTCGTGATTTTGGCATTTTTCCCCCAAGGAGACCAGCCTGGTCAAAGACAATGTCCTCCTCAAAGGGATCGTTGTCCTCATTGTGGTCCACCATGACCGTAGAACAGTTTTTGAACCTTCGATAAATTTTGTTGTTGTAATTTTACCTGAAAAAAAGTTTCAATTTTAGGAACTATCTTTTCATTTTCTTTTAAGCATTTATCAAAAACATTTCAATATTATGCCATAATTAAATAAATTAAATAAATATTAATCAGATCTGACATTTTTTCAAAACAATATTAATAATTATTTTAGCTAAACCTATTTGCGAAACAAACATTTAATTAATAAAAAAAATTCAAATGAAAGAAAAACTTTAATTGTTTCAGTTTCATAAAAGTTTCTAAATGAAAATTCTATTTCACATTGTTTTATGAGTTGACAACAAGATGACCCAATTGTAGAACTGCTATGAAAAGAATTTTCCAAAATAAATTTAAGTTGATAAGCCCCACCCACAAAAAATAGGTTGAATTACTGCAGTACCTGAAGGAATTAGCAGTAAAATTTGTTTAACAATCTGACATCAGCAATACATGATTGAATTTTCAATCATATCTGCAAGTGAAGAAAGTATGTATGCACCATCCATATGTAACCTATATCTACAACATTCACCAGCCACTCTTATTAATTTTCAAGCCTCATTTCAGGATCTTAAATATAGATATTTTTTATATTTATTATTCAAATTAGTTTATTTGGTTATATTATATATACATATGTAGGTCATTTTCAATATAATAAGTATTCATATGCGTTATATGTACTTCACCAATCCCAACATATTCATGTTTTCCAGAATGACTGTGAGCTATTGTTCATAAATGAATGCCAATACACACCAATAGCTTGTTTGGAATTTAATATGTTGATGAAATCAATTTTGAAGATAAATTTGTTGTTATATACAAAAATAAAATGTATTTATATAGGTTTATTAGGACACTCCTCTTTAATATTTAATTAGTGCACGATCATTGAGGGTGGTTAGTTTAGGTCAGTTAAAATGGTTATATTTAATTAGTGCACAATCATTGATGGTGGATATTTTAGGTCAGTTAAAATGGTTATATTTAATTAGTGCACAATCATTTATGGTGGTTAGTTTAGGACAGTTAAAATGGTTATTTATCACACCAATATCTTAGGCTCCACATTGTTTGCTTCAATGGTAATTCCTATGGATTATGTGACAAACATAGCTTTAAAGCATTGCCCTGTTATTTGTGTTTTTTTTAGGTTAGATTACCTACTGTGTTTAATATTTTGGTTATTTATAGACAGTTCAAGGCATTGCTTTAGCTGCTGTTCTAGTGATTACTTGATTAGAATTACTATTGGAAGACATTATTGAAGGCAGCTAAAGCAACGACCCTGACTATTGGTTTGATTATTAAGTAATAAAGAGATCAAGGGAGAGGGATAAGAGGCAATTTTTATTCTGACCTTCCACAGTCAATAGGCATTTTTTCCAAAAATTACTTTGCAAATAAGTGCAATTTATTGAGAAATTGGTCATATACATGGGATTTATGAAACATTAAAATATTAAAGTAAATATACCCTGTAATATATCTTGAAGGTGAATCTTGCACCTGACTGTCATCTACCATTTATTTATTGGTTTTAGGCTTGACCAAGAACAAAAATTTAGAGTTCTTTTTTTAAGCTGAATATTAATATCAGTTTAAATATATTTAGAAAAATGTGTAATATTAATAAATGTTACATTTATTTACAAAATTGTTAAAAACAATAACACAAAATTCACACCAAAAAATCATCCCCGAAAGTTTCTAAAGACCCGCTTGATGAACTGGGCAAGGTTAGGCAGGCCATTACTATTTGATGAATTCTTGAACAATGGCACTATAATTTAAAAGCAACTTTTCAAGAAATCATCAAATAATAATGCACTGAGGTTAGGTAATGATTTTGGAGTTCTTAAAATTTAACCTGTTAACTTATTTACAAATTCTATAGGCAACATGGTTAGATGGGAGGTTTAAAATACATATCAGTGATTTCCATTTTTTATTTATGAAACACATATGTTAACAGTTGAGTTAAGGAAATTTTTCAATTGACTAATTTTGTAAGATATAAGATTTTGCCCAAAAAAATACATTGCAGTTAATTTTGTGTAATAATGAGATGTGATCATGTGAGCACTGAGTAGGCCATTACTTCAAAGTTAGCATTCACAATTATGGCATTGTTTTCAAAAAATGTACAGCATTTTTTAAATGTGGGTTTTATGATACAAGAAATTTGTTCATTCTATAAAGTTAATCTTACCAACATGTATGCAATTTTTCAATTTTTTCAATAGAATTTTTTTAACAAAAACAGCATTTATTAAAATTGTAATTTGATGAAAAATGTTCATTAAGCTACAGATTATTGAAAGAAATACAATATTAAAGTAATTATAGCATGTTATATATGGGAAATCAAAATTGTACATCTGCCATTCATTTTTTAATGGTCCTCTTATTTTTATACTTACACTTTGTATGTACGACAAAGTTGGGTTAGGTAAGGTTAGGCAAGGTTCTGTAGTTTGTCTAAGACTTTGGAAAGAAAATGATTGTAAAAACCTTTATTTATAAGGAGTTCCATTACACGCTGCCAAGCAATTAATTCAAAACTACAACATTGTCGAACAATTGCATGGGCGTTTGTAAGTTTTGGTTCAAGCCAATGCTTTAGGCTTCCACATTGTCCACTCCAATAGGAATTCCTATGGAGTATGTGGCAAACATAGCTCTAAAGTGTAAAATGTGAGTGAGACTGAAAATATGAAGACAAATTGTTTAAATAAAATAACAAATTTTTTCTATTATTTTATTAAAGCAGTTAAACTTACCAATGCCCATGCAATTGTAGGACAATGTTGTATTTTGGAATTAATCGCTCGGCAGCGTGTAATGGAACTGCTTATAAATGAAGGTTTTACAATTATTTTCTTTCTAAAGTCTCATAGAAACTACTGAACCTCACCTAACCCAACTTTGTTGTACATACAAAGTGTGAATATACAAATAAGAGGACCATTAAAAAAATAATGGCGGATGTATTATTTCGATTTGCCATATACGAAATGCTATAATTACATTAATATTGCATCTATTTAAATAATTTATAGCTTAATGAACATATTTGATCATATTACAATTTGGTGAAACTTCGGTAAATATAGGGCACAGTAGAAAATGCACCTAAAGAAATATTTTTTTACCAAAATGTTCATTTTTTATCCTTAACAAAAAGTTTTAAATACACTTGTACAGTCTAGAGTTAGAAACTGCAATAATTTATTCTCACCCATATTTAAATTAGTGGCCAAAGTAAATTATAAGAATGAAATGGCAATTGAAACTACATTTAAGATTTCCTACCAGCCCTAAAAGTGCAAGTGTACTACTCCTTGGAGATAGGCTGCTTGATTTGTTGACTGGTCAGTTGTCTTGAAGTTGTGGAAATAGAAACATGTGACACATGTCTGGCTTAGCAATCACCACCGAAAACCAATTGAGGAGCAAAGTTAGGTTAGTTCTTGTTTGGTGAGTCACGATAAGGCTAAGCTTTCCTTAAATATTGAACATGGTGTGCTCCTAATTTCTGTGCAAAATATTTTTTCCCTGAAGATTTTGACGTGTTTTAACCGAATATGAAGGTTAAGGTTGGCGGAAATGAAGATTGAAAGTCCCTAAAGAGATTTAAAAAATTTCAAGAACTTTAGTGGGTTTTTTGAACTAATTTAGTGGTTCTATCAACTTTTACTAACTGTCTTAGTGTGTTTTAATGTAATTGAAAATCAGATGTTTGGCTAATTCCAGTAATTTGAGTGGGCTAAACTTTACTTTAGATCCCTCAATCAGATCTAGCAACTTTAACAAGAAAGTACTATCAATTTAGGGAGGTTTTTGGTTATTCAATGTTAACCTTTATATGTGATATATGTTAGGTTAGATTAAGTTATCAGGTATGGTAAGGTACTATTAGGTTATGTCAGGTATGGTAAGGTACTATTAGGTTATGTCAGGTATGGTAAGGTACTATTAGGTTATGTCAGGTATGGTAAGGTACTATTAGGTTATGTCAGGTATGGTAAGGTA
>JARUHE010119567.1:0-14661 GCA_031471125.1 Archaeomysis grebnitzkii | reverse complement strand
CATTGTTGGTTTGATGATACCGGTTTCAACTCTGCCGACGGGCACCGTTCCAATACCTCCAATTTTGTAAACATCCTAAAATATGAAGATCAAAGTTAGTGACAACATACAAGGAAGTTAAACTAAATTTATAAGTAAAAGTTGTGATGATCAAGTTTGTAATTGCATAAAACAATTAGTTTATAAAGGTTAATAAATATAAACTGCCATAAAGGTTCAATTTTGTTCGTGAACAATTGTGAAATTAAAAAATAGATAATAGGGCATCCACAAACAATAGGTAATCTAGGTGTCAGTAAAAGACAAACCTAGATCACAGATTAATTAAACTTTTATAAATAGCAAAATATTTTCAAGTTCATTAAAACCATCATTTTTAGGGGAAACAAATCTATAGAAACTTTTTTAGTTTTAATCAATGTTAAATTCAAGAAAAAATTGTTAATTTATAAAAAAAAAGCCTTCACCTCTTATAAAAATAGGGAAATATTTTCCAAATTAAATTGAGCTGTAAAAGGTCATTTTTAAAAAAATATTATATAATTTTTTTATTCACAGTTATTATTCAGCTCATTATCAATGAACTGTGCAATAAAAAGTTGATAACATTTATGTTCACCTAAACTGTGAACGCGAGAGACGACCGACCGACCGACCCACGCATGTCGATTGTATCCATAGGATGGATACCCAAAAAAGTACATAACCGAAGCAAAACCAATAGTCCATTTAAAAATATGCGGTTATTTTAAAGAATTGTTGTCAAGTTAGATGATCTTTGATCTAAAACAAAAAGTTTGGAAAAATAAACTAAACAAAACCAACAATAACCACCAACACTTACGTCTACCATAAAAATTTTGAAGCAGTATTTTATTTTGGTTAACCCAGTAAAAATCTTATAAATCCACCATTGTTTAAAACAATTACAAGTGAAGTTTATTTATTGTAAGCAAAAAAATTATCAAAATTGAAAACTGCTCAAAAAGTAACATATTAGAAATAAAAATAAATCTAATAATTAATTAAAATTTGTTTGGACATCAAGACTTTAATCATACATTAGAGAGCTATGTTTGCCACATGCGCCATAGGAATAGTATCAGAGTGGACTGCCCTGGCACTCAACACAAACTGCCAAGTCAATGTAATTGATAAGACTGATAAGCAAGATAAAAAATATTGTTCAGTATATCTATTAAATTAAAGGACTATTTTAACCCAAATTAAGTCATTAAAAGTGTCCTTGAACTAGGTCAGTACATCAAGCCGTAACTTCACACTGAATGATAAATTTTATAGTTAAAGCAATACATTTGGAAGTTCAATGGTTAAATGATAATACAAAATATGATTCATAGGTCTAGACAAAAAAAATTGAGAAAAAGTAATGATAAATTTGGACATGCCATCCAACCATGATGTCAAATACCACTAACATCAAGAATACTACTTGTTGAACGTGCGATATCATTAACAAAAATTTAAACAGATTTAAATTTAGACTGGCATGTGGTTTCAATTTGGAGCAACCATTATAAGTCTAAAAAATAATAAAAGCACAAAATTTAAAGAATGAGTGGTTGGCACTGCTGTAAAACAAGACTATAGAATAGGTCTCGACTGTTTCTTTCTCAAGAACTTGTGCTAAAAAAATCAAAATTACTTTTGAGATATAATTATAATTGGATCTTTCGAGCAAACTTTGTATTTATTGATTTCCAGATCACGTCTGTTGAGAGGAGACCGATAACAAAAACAAAAAATATATATACCTGGAGTGGAAGACGGAGGGGCTTGTCCAAGGGACGGCTTGGTGGGTCGATGTTGTCAAGAGCTTCGAAGAGGGTCTCGAATTCATAGTTGGAACCCTTTCTTTCGACCTTGGTTTTCTTCCACCAGGGCATGTTGGCAGATTTTTCCAACATGTTGTCTCCGTTGAAGCCAGAGATTGGTACAATAGGAACATGTGCTGGGTTGTAGCCAACCTTCTTCACGTAGGCACTGACTTCCTTCGCGATTTCATTGAATCTTGCTTCAGAGAACTTTGGCTCGGTCGAGTCCATCTTGTTGACGGCAACGACCAATTGCTTCACGCCAAGGGTGAAACAGAGCAAGACGTGCTCACGGGTTTGTCCGTTTTTGGAGATACCGGCTTCAAATTCACCAGTACCGGCAGCAACAATGAGCACAGCACAATCGGCTTGGGATGTACCGGTGATCATGTTCTTGATGAAATCACGATGGCCTGGGGCATCAATGATGGTTACGTAGAACTTGTTGGTTTCAAACTTCCACAAGGCAATATCAATGGTGATACCACGTTCACGTTCAGCCTTCAACTTGTCCAAAACCCACGCATATTTGAAGGATCCCTTGCCCATTTCACTGGACTCCTTCTCGAACTTTTCGATGGTACGCTTGTCAATGCCACCACATTTGTAGATAAGATGGCCGGTGGTGGTGGATTTGCCAGAGTCGACGTGGCCCACGACGACAATGGAAATATGAATCTTTTCCTTACCCATTTTGGAATTTGATTATCTGAAACAAACAAAAATAATTAATACAAAATCTAATTCAACTTTTTTCAAAGATCTATAGACCTACAATTTGGTTTCCAATAAAGCTGTACAACATGATAGTGGTACATTAATTTTATTGGACAATTAAAAAGTTTATAAAATTTAAAAACCAAACATTGGACCCAATCATGCCAGAATTAATATTACATCAAGGGTTAAAATAGGTTAAGTTTGCATTGAAACCCTTGTATAAAATTTGTCCTGCATGTATTTTAGTTTTTCTTGTTCGAGGACATTTAGAGGATCAATGTATTTTTTCACAAGGACCTGCTGGTTAAAATCTCGACATGATCTCGCACCACTGCAAAGGGTCCAATTGAACAAAAAGGGATCCGATCGGTGTTGCTTCCATTTTTTTGTTAGAATTACTATTTAAAAACCAACATTACAGCAGCTGAAGTCGTACTCCACTTACAAGCTCAAGAGTAAAGCTCTGAACAACTCTGAAGTTTTCAAAGAAATTAATCTAATCAAGAACATTTATCACGGTCAAAACAATTTTATGGTTCAACCAGGGCCATGAATAGAAAATTGAAACCTATGGAGCTTTTGCCTTGTAGCAGGGTAACATTTTTTAAATTTAGGACTTCATAAGGAAGGCACATTTGCAATTTTCATTTTAATCAAAGATTTCTTACTAATGAAAGTAGATAACTTTTAGGCAAATCTAAGTATTCTATACAATAATAAACCGAAAGATTCAATCCGACAACAAAAAAAAGTCTGCAGTGGAGTCTTAAAGAGTGAAAATTACTATTTACTTATTCAAAATATTTAAAGAATAACAATTATCAGAATATTTGAAAAATGCGACAATTGAATTTATAATAAAGTGTATTGTTTTTTATCTACCAATATATTTGGTTTTCTTATGTCTTGTATGGTTATGCGAGTTTCTAACCAAGACTATTATAAAAAAGTTGCAATTGGATTCCATTACACACTGCAAGTTATGAATTCAAAGATACGCCGTTACGAGCGATATCTTGCATTTATGTACATTTTCACGGCTGGTTTAGAGTTTCACTAACAGGAGTGAAATATTTCAAAGTTTTTTTTTAAATCGGACATCTAATCAAAGTATTGTAATTATCTAAATGCATGTTCAAATATTTTATGTGGATTGCAAAAAAAACACATCAAAACAGGCTAGCGTGTGAAATGAGGACTTGATAATTTTGTCAGATGCAAGTTGCCGATTTTTGGCAAAAATTAATCTAAACAAAATCTTAAACTCTAATGCACATTTTGATCAGGGCTGCGGAGTCGGGAAAATTTGTACAGACTCCGGCTACAAAAATTATAAGTTATGTAATTAAAAAACTTATTTATAATCTAAGGCTTACATGGAGTGTTCGTAATTTTTTTCTAAATGGTTATAAATTATTGGTATTAAGTACTATTAATTTATAAAACTTGAAACTAATTTATAAGTATAAAATATATTATTATAAAACTGTGTATTGGAGTGACATTCAAAATACTGGAGTCGGACATTTTATGTACCGACTCTGCTGCCCTGATATTGATTCCTTTTCAGTTTCTATGAAAGCAATATTTTCTAGCAACAGCTACCAAAACAGGGTGCTGATTTACAGCCTAAATTAGTAGATGGACAAAATATCCCTAACTTAACATGCGTTTTTCATTAATAAAACTAGAAATAACTTAATTATTTTTTTGAAAATAGATAGAACAAGATTGCTTTCATAGAAATCTAAAATTATACAAAATGTAAATTAAAGTAGAGTAAAACATTTCTGAAGTTAAAGATATTGTCAATCGACTAATTTATGCTGAAAATATGCACCTTGTACCAAAATGTATGACAACTCTGCAGTGTATAATGGAATGCAATTGGAATAGCTTGCAATTTTTTTTAATAATTCTTTAAGAAGTATTAAAAAAGCTACAGAAACTAACCTTCCTAACCCAAAGCTATACCCAAGTAATGGAACAACTTTTAAATAAGAACCACAGAAACTCGTTCATCAATCTTCCAAACATTCACACCTTGCAATTTTTTCAATAGAGTTTCTAGCAAAAATAGAATTTATTAAAATTGTAATATGATGAAATGTCCATCAAGCTACAAATTATTGAAATAGATGTAACATCCTATAATTACTTTAATATTGCATTTGGTAAATCTGAATTGTATGTCGGACACTTTTTCAATGGTCCTCTTATTTATATATTTACACTGTATGTACAACAAAATTGGGTTAGGCAAGGTTATGTAGTTTTAAGACTAGAAAGCGGAGATTGTAAAAATCTGTATTTATAAACAGTTCCATTACATGCTGCCCTGTGACTAATTGGCAGACATAACATTTAGATTTTCCACATATAAAATGTTATTACTTTAAATTTGCTTCTATTTCAATAATTTGTAGCTTTATGTACATATTTATTAACTGATATTTCTGCCAAAAACTATTGAAAAAACTGCAAAATTGTGCTCATGTTGGCAAGATTAATCCTCTTTCGTATATACAGAAAACCGTGTAAATATACAAATAAGAGCACCTTCAAAAGAATTAATGGCCGATATGTTTTAAATAACTTAAATTTATTTATTTTAATCATTTTTAGCTAAATTAACATTTCACTATTTTACAATTTGAATGAACTCTTATCAGAGAAAAATAACTCTTGAAATAATTGACCTAATTTTTAAAATGTAGATTTCTATGTTTATGAAAGCATTTATTAATTTCGAGTTTGTCAACAGACTGATTTTCTTCAAATCAACATCTTATTGTAAAAAAAAAAACAATTTTTTTTTTCAATCTGGATTATTGCCTGGATGTTAAGGTTCAGGGCGTTGCTTTAGGGTGCCATCAGGTGAAAGCTCACTTATGCTATCAAAATAACCAGATAACATTTTTTAAAGAGTTCAACGTTTATCTTTTTATTGTCGAATATATTTAGTCTTATTAACATGAACTATATATATATATAATTTCAATGTTATTTCCTGAAAGCCTATGCATTTATGAGCTCGAATTAAAACCAAATCAATTACGAAAATTTTTGTCTGAGGACATGCTTAAGTGAAAAAGTTAATGTTTACCTTTTTATTATAGACTATCACGTCTATTAACACAAACAATATCATTTAAATGTGATTTCCTAAAAGCTTAAGCATTTATGAGCTGAAATATTCTTATCAGAAGAAAAATTAAAGGCAAAAACAAACTTATGAACATTTGTCGAACAGCATGCTCAAGTGAAAGCGTTCAGTGTTGCCATTCCTTCAGAAAAAAAATCCTTAAAAAAGATGCATAACTTACATTGATATGCAAGACATTTTAAACTACTGAATCTCAAAACAGCAGAACCATTTAAGGCTTCACTTAAAAGCCTTCATGACAGGCAGTCTCACATGAGGTGAGCAAATATTCTTTTTTTTCAAGCTATAATTTGATAAATAGTTACTGTATGAAAAAAACCTATTCTGGTAATATTGGTTGGATGATCATTATAAACAACTTTTGGTCAAAGTTTTCTGTTATTCCTCAAATAAAAAACGTTCAACTTACCTCAAAAATTTTAACGAGTTGAAAAATGATATTTTGGCAATATTCACTGTTGAAGGTTAAAACAAATAATTTGTATTAAATGAGGTGACAACTCCTTAGGGTAAAAATTAAAAAAGCAATCTGTTAAGTTGATTTCACTAATGGGTTATCCTTTTGCTTCTCAATCATTATTTTTAGCAAATTTTAACTTTGTTTTAACCCACCAAACAAAACCTAACCTGGCTTTGCTCCTCAAATGGTTTTAGATGGCCAAAAACCAACTAAATAAACATGCACTATTGGGTGAACGTGGTTTCAACATTGCACTTTTCAAAATCTAGCAACTTATAAAAATGTGGGGTATTTCTTTGTTTACTGGCAACATAAGTCCAGCTCATTTAACATTCAATGAGAAGTAAAAAAAAACATTTAGTGAAATATGTCCATTGAACTACAAATTGAAATACATAGTGTGTAATAACTATCATTTTGTGAAAGGCGATGCATTTACATTTTCCAGTTATTAAAAAACAATATAAAAACACTTAATCACAACCTATGCTATATACAAACAATGTGCCAAATGAATTTTTTTGAATTCAGGAAATTTTGATAAATTGAGTCCCTTAGCATAGTGGGCAAATGAAATAAACATGATCATTTAATAAGTATTTAATACATTATTAATTGTTTAATACACTTATTAGACAGTTGATTTTCATGAAAAATTATTTATAAGTAAATCTATATATTCAACTGAAGAAAATCAAGCTACCTTAAATACATTTTTCACAAAATTGAAGCTTTAGCATTATATTTTGAAAAATGAATTCAGTGAGTTCTTGAATTATTTGATCTTATTTGGCACATTGTATAATACAAACATATATATAAATTATAATACACAGAAGTAACGGGTCACCTTCACTCAGTCCCTAAAGAGCTAGAGCAATTCTTCTGTTCAAATCAACGTCGACATGACAATGTATTCACGAAATATATAAACAGATCAGAACTTAAATTGTGAAATGCAAACAAAGAAATTTTGAAAATTCTCAGTATTAGGCAACCTATCTGTTCTTGATTAAACCAATTGACAGATCAAATGGGTCACAAAAATTTGGTGTTTAATTTAAATTTTTAAAGCCTTTCATATTACAAGACAAGGTGGTTTTTATGTACAGGTAAATCATATGTTTGATTTGTTGAATTGTTTCGATGATTTAAATAAATAACTAAATATGAACAAAAACTTCTTTGCAACGAAATAAAAATGTCGCAAAAATTAAGATTATGGAACATTTAAATATATTTTCATTAAAATTGAAGGTTAAATCGGGTAATTAAAATAATAGACAACTTTGATTTCTTTACTATTGAAATGACAAAAATAATGAAAATATTGTCTAATAATGTTTAAAGTCTCCATTTACTCATAGGCAATGTGCCAAATAAGATAAATCAATTCACAGAATTAATTTTTCAAAATAGATTTCTGAAGTACTCAATTTTGTGAAAAATATTTTCCAAGTGGCTTATTTTTCTCCAGTTGAGTATATATTTTTCAATTAAATTTTAAGAAAGTGTACCGTCTAATAAGTTTATCAAACCATTAATAACATATTGAACACTTAATTAACATCAATTAATTAAACAGACTTCATTCACCCACTGCTAAAGGACTCCTTAATTATAAAAATTTCTCAAAGACCAGATTTAAAAAAAATAATTTGACAGATTGACAATGGGACCAGGACGCTAAAAAAAAATTTTTTTCGAAGGACATTCAGTTTTGATCATTTCAAGTTTACATTGCAGAAAAATGCCACTTTGGCTAATTTTTAGGTTGAAGGACTAAAAACCTTGAATGGACAAAAAAGCCTGGTTTTTAGCATTTTGCACAGGACTTCCTACTGCCTAGCGATGTGGTTGTTTACTTTAACTTGTTAACAAAGCTGCAAGCGGCAGAGTCCAAGTAATTTTAATAAATTGAGTACTTTATCATTGCAGGTAAAGGAAATAAATTTAATTGTTTAAGGTTAAACAAGTGTTCAAATACATTATTAATTAGAATATATTTTCATGAAATATTATTTGTATTAAATATATATATTAAATTGAAAAAAATAAGCACCCTTAAATGTATTTCATAAAATTGAATCCTTTAGCGTTCTATATTGAAAAATGAATTCAGCAAGTTCTTGAGTATCGATCTTATTTGGCACATGCATTGAAGTATATAATTCTGAATTAGTTGTTAGTCTTCAATTTTCATGGTTGGCTTCAGTGTGCCGATTTTTTTCGTTTAACCCCGGAATTCCAACAATTAAATTTTTTGATTAAAGTTTACTTAGTTCAACAAAATGTTGTACAACTATTTAGAAAAACACTTGAATTGGGATTCTTTCATAATCAGGGTGCCATTTTCCATTAAAAATTAGCAGGATGACAAAATCTACCTGAAGTTGCCTAGACAATAAAACAGAATTTTTCTTTTCATATTTTCAATCATTATTTTATAAAAATGATTAAACTCGTCATTTATAAGATATTCAAAAAAAATTCTAATTTCTTTTTGTAATTTTTCAATTCCCTAACTGAAAATTTCAAAATCGGCACACTGGTTGGCTTGTCATAGGAGATAGCAAATAGGTACTAAATTATAGATGCATCAAAAACTGAAATTTATACAAAATAAACAAAACCCTTATTTTTCCTAGTTTTAGACACATTTTATTCTATTTTTAATTTGCACACTTGACCTATGGCAACAAAATACAAAGTCCACTAAGATTCTTTGAAAACAAGTGTAATTCTAGTCCACAACAATAGCCGGGATGTATTGTCCATCGCCTGATTTATGCTGAAAATTAGCACCCTGTTTTGTTTACAAGAGTTTGGCAAGGTAAGGTTAAGCAAGTTTCTGCAGATTTTCTAAAAGTTTCAAAAGAAAACTTTAAAAACTTATGAGCAGTTTCAGTTGCATTCATTTATATGCTGCCGTGTGCATTCCAAAATATTGTACATTTTGGTAATCAGGCTAAACTTTACTTAAGATCCCTTAATGAAATCTAGCAATTTTAACAAGAAAGTACTATCAATTTTGGGAGGTTTTAAGTTGTTCAATGTTAACCTTTATTTGTGATTTATGTTAGGTTAGATAAATTACTATTTCACAAAATAAGTAAAATTTTAATGTTATTTATGTTTAGTACTTTTTTTTAGGGATCTAAAGTAAAGTTTTGCCGGTAATCGTTAAGATTCACCAAAATTACACCTAATAAAATTGTTGAAAATTAAGAGGGAAATAAGTTCAGTTCTCATGACACTGCATCAGGTTGCCAAAAAAATAAACTTATTTGGTGTACTTTTTCAAAGGTAGTTTCACAATCAATTCCATATTTAAATGTGCCAACTTATGCAAGGAAAGGCAAAAAATGGAAAACTCGGAACAGAAATAAAAACATTTTGTGGCACCCTGCATCCCAAAAAAAAATTAAATAAATTCTTGAAGTCAATTTATATCATGGACAAAAGCGCGCGAAAATAATTAATATGAAAGCACAATTGAAAAGAAATGTCAATGGCAAAAATGCTTTCAAAATGGCAAACTTCCAAAAGGATTAAAACGCGTGCATTTTCAAGACATATGGTAACTAAAAATTTGTCAAACAAATTTAATTAAATATCAATTCGGTTACAGTAAATTGTACCGCCAAAAATATTCTCACGGTGATAAAACAATTGAAATAAATAAAAAGGATTTACGAACTAAATTAAAGTATTTTCAAAGTACAGCGTGTGACTTGCTTCAACAATTCGAGGTGAAAGCGGAGCACGTTATTTGGGAAGAACATCTAAATTTAATAAATTACTTGACATATAAAAACAGAACTTCAGCCATGTACATAATAAATATTCATGCAAGTTTTGAACCATAAATCAACAATATAAATCGAATACTTACACTCTAAATTTGAAAAAAATTAAGAGCGGCCAACAAATGTAGGAATGAAATGCCGGGCGGAACTGGAAAGAAAAATGCAACGAACGAACAAACGTTGCTAAAGATTTGCAATAAATTTCACGATAAATATCAACAAAATTATGGCGAAAAAGAGCAAATGGTCCAAAATTATTTGGCCTTTTTCTTCTTGGCCTTGATAATTTTTATAACTTTTCTTAAGTTTCGAATTTTTGTATGTAACTTATACTTTATTTAATTTTTATAACATATTTTTGATTAAAAGTAAACATATCATTTATAAGATTGTTGTAATGTATGATGGCGTTGACAAACAACTTATTTTATAATTTCAACTAAAATATTTCAATGATCTTAAGATAAGCATAAATTTTAACTTCCTGAATAAATTTGAGCTGGGCCTAATTGTGTTTAATATTTTTCATTAGTCTATCAACTTTCCATCTAATAAATGTATGCATATACCATATATATATTCCTACAACTTATTTCAAGAATTGCTTTATAATAATATTATGCTGCATCTGCAATCAATTGCAATGACATTTTGCTTCATTTTTTGTTCTATATTTAATTTTACATGTCAACTCGAAACCACCGTCATTAATTAATTACGTTAGAATTGTAATTGCATTTTTTTAAATACAGGTATTCGGTGAATAAAACAGCTGGCTATATATGTTAGTTCAATAAAAAAGACTCAATTGAGTTATACTCATCAATAAACAAAACTTGAAATAAATATCCGAATATATGTTTAGAACATTGAAATATATTTTGTATGATTTCATGTTTTATGAACAAATAATCATAATCATCAAAAGTGTGTTCAACATCCACACCAGTAAATAATTCAATGAGCTCAAACTCATTAATCATGCAAATGATTTAATAAATATTAAAACGTTTTTACGTTTATACAAAGTAGTCCAAGTGCTAACAATTGAAGCTGAGATGCTTAAGATAAAATCAATAAAAAATAACAATGAAAGAATTTAAACTCCATACCAATTTATAGAGAACCAATTTAATTCGAGCAGTATTGACTACTTCAAAACCCTTTCTTATAACCTTCCTCGGTACAATTTAGATAATCTTCAAAGAGTTAAAATTGCAGCATTCCAGTTTATTACTCACACATAACATTTTAATCACATCACTCAGCTACTTAAAACACTGCAATGGATTACAGTTGAACATAAAATATTGGTTACGGGTGGATGCAGATGCAAAAACTTGCATCCAAACCTGTAAATTTCTAGACTTTGCATCCCGTATGGCAACTCGTAATACAACTGTGAATTTACTGAGGCGTTATCAATTTGTCGAAATTGATTCCTCAGAAATATAAATTTGTCGAAATGTAATCCTTCGAAAAATTCTCTGATTGCAATTTCGCTAAAATTATATTTCGCAGAAAACAATTCGATAAATTGATATTTCTGATAAAAACAAGTTTTTGTAATGTAAATTATAAATATTAAATATTTCATTTACAGAAATATATCAATTTGTCGAATTGTTTCCCCAGAAATATCATTTTGTCGAATTGTTTCTTCACAAATATCATTTTGTCGAATTGTTTCCTCAGAAATATCATTTTATCGAATTGATTCCTCCGAAATTTCATTTAAGCGAATTGAATCTAGCGAAATTGGTTCCTCCGAAAATAGACACTCAAATTTCGCCTGTTAGTTAAAATTATTAATTTTTTTAATTTAACTTGAATATTTAATTTTTTGCTCAATTTATTTTATTTTATTTGTCATTTAATCAAGTATTTTTTTTTATTTATTCAATATGTCGATGAAAGACTATTATGGCATTAATTATAATAATGTAAAAGAACACATACGTCATTCAAAACCATGAATATTTGGACGAAATCACCTTAATTTACACGGCATTCGAATACTCAAGAGTCAATTAAGAGATTGAAACACTGAGCGGCCGCGCGCGCACTCTATTACTTCATCGTAATTGGTTTCTCAGAATTGCATCCTCAGAAATATCAATTTAGCGAATTGTTTTATCCGAAATATCATTTCAACGAATTCTTTTTTCAGAAACATCATTTTAACGAGTTGATTTCTCCGAACTATCATTTTAGCGAATTGATTTCTGAGAAATATAATTTTAGCGAACATATTTCTACAAATACAATTTCGCTAAAATGGTATTTTGACAAATTGACATTTCGCAGAAAACAATTAGCTAAAATGATATTTCTGAAGTTTCAATTTCGGAGGAAGCAATTTCGAAGGAATCAATTTCGGAGGAATCAATTTCGCTAGATTCAATTCACTAAAATGACATTTCAGAGGAAGCAATTCGATAAAATTAGATTTCGGAGGAATCAATTTTGTACACTTTAAAATAGAAAAATATTTTTTGGCATTCTGCTGAACTGATAAAGTTCGTAACAGACAGTAAGTTCACAGTTGTATCTTTTCAACATAACCATATATTCCAACTAGAACATGAAAAGTAGCCATTAAGCAACAATGGTTCTGGAATAAACTTTCCTTTGGATTAAGGAACATCTAACATCTAAAACACAACAACTGAAATTGAATCTTTTTTGAGCAGGCATAATTATAAAAAGCGAACTGAGATGAATGCAATGTAGGCCTATCACGCTGTATAGGCTTTATTAATATTATTATAATTTCCACAGACAACAGTCTGATCTCCCTGGAAGTATATTAGGCACACACAATGGCAATTACAATTACAATATTTTTGGGTTAATATTTACGTTTCCTTAGTTAAGCACCCATGTCCATACGTGTTTCAATTTTTATATATTCCTTCTTTAAAAGTTTCAATATTTTCTGCCCCTACTGTACCTGCATTTAGTGAGTCTATTTGTGAAAAATGATGGTTTAGTTCCTAGCCTAGTTAGGAGTTTGAACACTGTACACCTATGACCTCTAATATTACATTGAAGGTGAAGTAGTCCTCAAATTGTAGACCACCGAAGCCTTTCAGTTTTTGAACATTTCAATTAGGTTTCCTCCTTGTCTTCTTCTATACATTCAGTACAGCAGTTGGAGTTCCTTGAGCCTATCTTCATAGTACATATAAGCCAGACTTCTTACTAATTTGTAGCCCTAGCTTCTTTGGACTGATTCTGGAAAGTCAATGTTTATCGTCAGGCATGGGCTCCACACTTGGACAGCAAACTCTAGGTGTGACCTTACATAAGCTGGGTATATTCTAATGAAGTTTTCTTTGGATATGTGTTTAAATGTGTTGTTCAGTTTTCTTATGGCATCAGTTGCCCTTCCAGCTACAATTTTGCACTGACCAGTCCACATCAAATAATCGAGATTTGTTAGACTATAAGTGAAAACTCATTCAAGCTGTAGAATTCTTATCTGACAAAGCTTCTGTCAATGAAACTTTAAACTACTACCCTTACAAACATTTTTATACCCTACAATTATTTTTATAACCCTACAAACATTATGTTGCGATATCGCAGACGATCGTTCGCGATCGTGCACGACATCGTGTACAATTATCAGCGATGTCGCAACAAAATGTTTGTAGGGTTATAAAAATAATTATAGGGTATAAAAATGTTTGTAGGGTATAAAAATGTTTGTAGGAATTGACATTCTTAAAAGTATACTTTCTTATGTAACAATCTAACCACTACCTTTTGTGAAATTTTGACTCGTTCAAAAGACCACACATGATAGCCATGCAGGTAGTTTGTAGATTTTTCACCAATGGCTTACAATAACTTATTGGTCATTGTCAAATGAAACGTTTTCAAGGACAAAAACTATGGTAGCTGCAGCTCATGAAAGCTCGTGTGGTAAGTTTTGATCTATGATAAGGCATCCTATTTCTTTAAATCGGTATACTAGCTGATACTCTGTCCTGCGTCAAACATCAGGACGTATCTTGTATATTATCTGTTTTATGATGATAAAAACTATCAATTTTATATTGGTTGAGTTTGATGTTTAATGTAAGTTGCTCTTAATTTCAGCGTTCTGCCACGTGCCAAAGAGTGTTTTAACGTTTAGAAAATATTTTTTAAATTGAAACACATTATAATTAACTTATAGCAAACTAGAAATAAATGAAACACTCTTCAGCTAATACACTACAACTAAACAGATCCGTTGACATTAGGCTAGTTTCTAATACTAACAGTTTCAAAATGCCGACATCACTAATACGTCACTGTTTTTGAAACAGTTTCATGGACTGTGAAAACGTGGAACCAAAAAACAGTTTGAAATAAATATCAGCTGTTTCTGTAAACAAACTCCAATAAAAGTTAACTTTCAAAAAAGTCAGCCTAAGGATGAATTTTTGAAAGTATTAATTCAATTTAGCAATTCTATTAAAATAAAATAAAAATATTTAAAAGTTTATAATTGAATTGTGAAGAAGTTATGGCAATCGAAAAGTTGCCACAATTGATTGATTTACTTTTTCTCTGTTAATTTCTTTAAAAATAGTTTAAAGCATATGTATTTATACATTTAACTTGTTTATAATGGTTGTGTAATTTTGCTTTTTGAAAAATAAAAATAATAAAATAAAA
>JARUHE010119456.1:0-13008 GCA_031471125.1 Archaeomysis grebnitzkii | reverse complement strand
AATACTTTAATGATCAGCCTTTCATTGTTTAAAGTTGAAGTAAGTTTTAGTTGTTGCTGTCCTGTTGGGTATTAATGATTGCCTGAATACTTTAATGATCAGCCTTTCATTGTTTAAAGTTGAAGTAAGTTTTAGTTGTTGCTGTCCTGTTGGGTATTAATGTTTAGTAAAGATGATTAGTTTTATATAATTACTACTCCTTTCAATCAACAATAAAATTAATTGTGGCTCTATTTTTTTGTTTTTAATATACACTTTCGTACTTATATTGATAAATAGTTTTCTGGAAAAATTAAGTCTGTTTATATTTATATTTTAACTGAGAAAGCCCAGCTCTTTAATCCAGACCTGGTTGTTTTTGTTCTTGTTTATTCCAGAAGTGAGTTGTTTATTTTTTATTTATGGAATATTTTTCTAAATCTTATATTTTTAAATCTTCATCATGAACTAATAGTTTGTTCGAAGAGGTACATCTACTTTTTTTGAATAGAAGTAGTTTGTTATGTCCTAATTAACAATGCATACCAGTTTTTTTTAACTTCATAATTTCTTTTTTTTTTTTGAAAAAGTCAGTTCTCTAATCTTTTTTCACATCTATGTAATACTTAACAGTGATCTACTAGAGACTGGTTTAATTTTATGGCAATATTGAAAAGGTTTCGTTGAAAACCTTGGAAAATGAACCAAAAGTTTTGAAATTTGTAAACTTAAGTACAGGAACTTTCTCACTTTTGGACCACCCGCATGTCTGTTGAATTGTTTATGGTATAAATAACCACTTGACACTTAAAGGACAGTGTCTCCCATGCATTAAGGACCATTTCCACCACCAATTTTTGTCTTATCTAGTCCTTATGACCAATATCAGTCTTACATTACAGTAATTGTCAATTCCATTGGACTCTTAGTGACTGGAGGCTTACATTCTTATGTATTCTGTCATTTTTCTGTTGCTAAGCGAGTCCATGTATGTATACTTAACCATGCTGTGTAATGTAGAAGTTTAAATATACCCTACTCAAATTATCATTTCTAAATATGAGGCTAAGTAAACTTTTGTTATTTTTCTTTAAGGTTCATTTATTAACTTTAATTTAGACTTAAAAATATAATCTGACATATACAATTTAAGTCTACAAATGTTGTTCAAATTTGATTAAATTAAATTTTAATATTTTGGTATTTCAGGTACAAGAAAAGCAAACTGGAGACAAGGAAACCAAGAGATTATGCCAACAGCAGAGGAAATAACACCACAGTTGGACGTGATGGCTCAGGTAATTTATTATGCGGATGTTTTAAAATTGCATTTTCAATGCATGTAACGGAAAATTTGCTTCTCTTAAAAATAATTTTTAACAAACTTCCCATTATTCTACTTGAAATTACAGTTAAGATTCTTGGCTACAATTATTTTTTGTGTTTTATAAAATTATAAGCAAGTAAAACAAAATGACATCTTTAGTGCTAATTTGCCTGTCATTTTTTTTGTTGTCTTTATGTCAAGTTCGGTTAAAGTTTTTACAGAGCATGCATGCAAAGCTTTATATAGGTTTTGAGCAGTGACATTTTCCTACAATGGTTTTGTGTTAGTGCTGTGTTTTTTAGAGGACGGATTATCATAACAAACGTCATTTAGAGGTAATTTTTCCTATAAAAACAATAGGTATGATGGTTTTTCCCAACATTCATCATTGAGTTTTTTTTCCAACAAAAACACCATTTAAAGGTTAGACTTTCTAACAATCATCATTTGGAGGACATTTTCCAACAAAAACAATGTTTAGAGGATGTTTTCTTGAGTTTGGTTCAAGAAGAATACAACCACAAAGCAAATATTTGTCACATCACGCCTAGGTCTGCATCTACTGCCTTTCATCTGGAAGTGTAATGGAAAGTTTTATTGAATGAAAGGTGTTTATTGACATTTTAAACAATACTTTGACTTCTCTCTGTGGAGTTGAAAAATTAAACTGAGTTTCAAAATTTTAAATTTTTTTCTTCAAAATTCCATGTATGGGGTTTATTAGCCAACAATACTTGTTTACTTTGTGGGAGATGGCCAGTTTTTGTACACTTTCCTTAGGGCTTTTATGGCAGTTTTTCCATTCGAATTACTGTTGAAAAACAACATTACGTGAACTGAAGTCCTTTTTTGTTTATGTTTATTGCATTTTTGTGTTGAATTATTAACTTTAAAACAGTTTTTGTGCTCAAAGAATTTGTTTAAAAAATTAATTCATGGCTCAATTCCAGATTGATCCCAACGATCACATGATGACCGATCTCACTGAAGCCATGGAGACTTCAGAGCATAAAAAGAAACCATGGGAGAAGGCAGGTATGTTGGCATCGAAAGTGTTTCCTCGCAGTTGTTGAATCTTGATGGTTGAAGTTATAATGTTTATCATTTATAACAGTGTACTAATATTTATAAAAGTGTATCAATATTTATAACAGTGTAATAATATTTGTAATATTAATATTAATAATATTGAGATGATGTTAATAATATTGAAATAATGTTAATAATATTGAAATAACGTTAATAATAGAATTATATAATAATAATAATAATATTTATAATAATAATATTAATAATAATAATATTAATAATAATAATATTAATATTTACAATAATAATATTAATATTTACAATAATAATAATAATATTTACAATAATAATAATAATAATAATATTACTATTTACAATATTTATAACATAGAAAGACTAGGAAAGTTTTTTTTTAAAGCTGTGACTGAAATTCCCAGCAGAGGTGTCTGGCTTTCACCTTGAAAAAAATTTCATAAAATTTTCAAAGTTATTTATTTAAAGTTTTTATTTAATAGAAAGTGATTTGTGTAAAACTCAGATTGAAAATTGTATTATTTGTTAGAAAAATATGCAGAACATAGATTTTAATTTCTTGAATTTCTTTATTCTTTATTTACTGAATTAAAGAGGCTTTAGTTTTTTTTAATATAATGATTATTTATTGAAAAGATTTTTTTCTCCTATTTATTACAACATAAAAATTGTTTCAATAATATTTATTCAACTTTTTACTTCAGAATATTTTTTGTTTTCTAAACTTACTCGATCATAGCTCTAATTTGCTGAGAAATTTCCTTGTTATTGTTTTCTTTATAATTTAGATTCATTTTGCTATGTAAATATTTCTTAAATGTAAAAAAAAAATTTATTAACTAGGTAAATTTATTTCTTGCCAATATTAGTTTCATAATGTTTTATAGACTTGAAATTCTAAATTAAACCATGGTCATTTTAATTCTTGTGCAAACGCTGTGAACACACAAGATTCAAGCCAAAATTTGTGCATTTAAATCCACCAAATTAAGTGTTTGCGTATAGGTTAAAGTAGCATAGGTTTCTTTTATCAAACTGCCACGTCTTCCGAAACATCTATTGGTCTTGAAGTAACTTTAACCAAAATTATTGAACCATTTCCACTGTCTTGTAGCAACATAAAATTGGGATTCTTATCTTCTCGGGTAACGAAAAATAAGTATAATTTTCGGCGATGTTAGTCGTGAATCGCTGTCTAATTTTATATTGGTGTTTCAACAGCAAATGAATTAGAATGGAGAAGCCTTGGGATCTCCAAATAGTTTAATAATTTGTCTTTTCACATGCTCTGTTAATCTGGCACTCTTAATGGAGCGTTTGCTTGAGACTCTTTCTCTAATTCCCTGTCCTTATTATTGGCAATGAAGCCTTGATCGATCCTTTTACAATAATTTTGGAGTCCGTCTTTAGAGAACTTGTCGAGAGCACGGTCGTCATCGCAAATATTAGGTGCTTTCTTAACAGTCTGAGAGAGACATTTAATTTTTAATTGAAAAGTCGTCACACTTGTTTTTGCAGTATTGGCCGTCGCCACAAATGCCGTTGCTTTGCAAATTATTTTTCTCTAAATAGTCACGATGTTTGGTCCACACTAAAGTTGTTAGCGACTGAATCAATGTCGTAATTTGTTTCTCGTAAAACTTTCCAAAGCAACGCAACATTTGACAAATTATTTTGCTCTTTATCAGTCATGGTGCATAATCCTACTTTGGCGTATAATAAAAAACGATAGCAGATATTTTTGCAGTTACTTATAATTTAATATGTAGAACTTGATGTCATTAAAAAAAAAATTGCATCGTTTTTTGTCACTAAATGCAGGATTAGCTTTTATACTTCCTTCCTTGTAAAAAGTGAATTGATAAATGGCATTTTACTGGGTTTTATTATAATCATTGCGATTCATTAATACAAAGATTATGATATAATGTACGGCAAGTGTGTCACGACGGTTTCAATTAATTTGTGATGTTAGGAGTAAAAATGAAGAGGAAGAAGACCCCCGGAGCAAAGAACCTGCGCATCAGGAAGTACGTCCAACCCAAGAATGCAGTCATGTGCTTGAACGAACTGAAACCAGGACTGAATTATGTCACCGAGGTCGGACGTGGAGTCAGTATGCCAATTTGCGTCTCTGTTGAGGTAAATAACAATTTTTAATTTGAAGTTTTCAATTTTGAAATTCATTTAGTTTTTGGTGACATAATCAAACAATTCATCGTTTGTTTTTAATTAAATCATGTTGTGTCCCTTAGAGGACATGGCATAACTGATTTTAGGTTTTAAGGATATAAGAATTATTTTTTAGCCTTCTCTAAATAATTTCCAAAACAATTTCAGGTTGACGGACAGAAGTACCGAGGGTTTGGATCGTCAAAGACGTTTGCCAAACAAGCCGCAGCTGAGGCCGCTCTCATTAGCTTTGTGAAGCCTCCGGCCCCGAGCTCTGACCCATCCGAGGACAAGACTCCCTGGGCAACTCTGGCCTCGTTCGCCATCTACAAGCTGTTCAACGAGTGGAGGGAAGGCCGAGTCGGCATCTGCCCCTCGCCCAATCAGGGTGCGCTTTTTAATGTTTTTGCCACTCTAATTTTATAACATTGATGTTTTTGTACTCTTCAGTGCTTTACATCCTATTTACACCTTTTTATTACTACCACATCATGTGATGTGTACTCTAAGGACTTACAGCCAACACAGGATCCTTCTTCCGAGCTGGGATTAACATTCTTTATATTAGTGGTCTTCATGGTGCTAAAAACCAGTTTTTTGTCCTTCGATATTTTTTCATCCTCATTAACCCAAAATTTAGCACAAAGCGACCCTTTTCTGTAATAAAAACAATCAAAACCGATCAAAAACGAACCTCCTCTTTAAAATGGAAAATATTTTTTAGCACCCTGGTGGTCTTCATGTAAGACATCTTTGAAATCTTTTGTTTTCCTAAAATGCTAAAATGTTTGGTGGGTGAAGATTGAAACATTGACAGTTAATTTTAATTATAGAAAAATATGGACATTTTACTTTCCTTTACCAGTGTAAATATGATGGCTGAAACCTAACGTTCCTTAATTTGGTCTTAATTAAAAGGTCCATGATTATGCTTGTGGTGGAAATAAAGATAGTTTCTTAAAAAAAAATTCCATTGGTTTATATGCTTACTATATTATTAACATATTGATGTATGAAGGCTTGAGTCTTGAGCAAAAAATAAAATATTTTTCAAATCTAACATTGATGTAATTTGTCTGATAATAATGGATTGGCAATAAAAAAAATTTCATAATTTTTTCAGCTGCTCCAGCAGTTACTCCAGGACAACCAATGGTGGTGGCAGCAGCAGCAGTTTCGAAAGAAGAATCAAAAGTATGAAAAAATTATGTTTTTTCCTCCCAAAATCTTATTTTGGAATTGCATTCATTTTATTATTTTCTTTGTCTGACAAATTAAACAACATTGTTTGTAGACTTGATGTATGCTTTTCATGCTATGAATACACCGAGTTGAAATCTTGACCATTCATTAGTCAATTTTTCACTAGCTGTTAGATTTTCATTTGGTCGAGTGTTTGCACAAACTTATTTTCGCTTTGCATTGTTCACCTTCTGTGCTTCATCTTTGTTTTGTATCCCTTGGTAATAGTTTGCATAATTTTTGAATAGCAATTCTTTGATATTTTTTTTTATTTTTGCTACAAATTTTCTATCCAAACCTCTCTTTTAGCATCAAATAGTCAGGCAGCTTTATGTTAGGCTCTTGAGCTCAGCTTTACAGTTTGCCTAATTTTGTTTAATTTTACATTGATGTAGAAAACCCTTCTTTTGGTGGCTTTATTTTGAGCTTGAACATTCAAGAAAAATAAATAACTTAAATATGTAATTCTTATTCCATATTTACAGTTTTTTGTTTTAATCAAACTTTAAATCTGTATGAATGACTTCAAAAACTCCATGTGAAAATTTGTTAACGAATGAAAAAGTGATTACAATGATTATTAAATTGAATGAACTCGAACATAGTTATTGATTTACCTTGTAATTTACATGAAAGGAATAATTATTTTCAAGAACATGATAAGTATGTCAACATAGTTATTGCCATCTTAGTTATTGCCATCTTAGCTATGGTGCCATCTAAAACATTAGATAATAAAAACAAATCTTCCTTCAATAAAGTAATGGAAGGGTTGAAAACAAAAATTCTTAATTCGTCTACTTGCGTTGCACTGGCATGCTAATGTAACATTCACTGCTGCAACAAAGAAATTCTTAATTCTGCAATGATACGTGAGTAAGACCAACTTGAAGGCTGAAATGAGCTACATTTCATGATTTTCATGCACCTTGGGTGATAGTGATAGACTAGAACATGTTAACCGAAAAGTTTGCATCGATAGTGACTCCTGATTGTCTTTTTTATAACCCAACAAGCATTAATTTTCAAATCTTTATTGCATGCAAAATTATTATTATTGAAACCAATCCTCTTTAAATGTTCCTACTTAGCCAAATGATGCATCAGTGCTCAACAAAATTGATCTCGATTGTTCTTAAAAACCAAGATTGTATTAAATAATTAAAATCTGTTCAACTATTGCATTCTAATGAACGCAAGTTACATTATCAATATTTGTAAGCCATACATATCTTACTACATTTTTAACTGATAAAATTGAGATTTTTGTTTAAAAAAGTAAAAATACATCTTCTACATCATAACTTTAATTGCTAAATGAAAGCTGAATCCATAAAAAAGTATGAATGCTGTATTGCAACTACCTTATACGTTTATTTGTTTTGTTCCAGCTATTACTTGAACTTGTTTTAAAAATATATAAAGTTTCCTTAAGTTTGAAATTAATATTTATAAAACTTTAACACTAATAGCACTCAAATATATTTGAGGTTGATATCTTGAATTTGGGCTAATTGAATAAATTAAATATTCAAAATTCTGTAAATTTAAAACCATGTTTGAACATAATTAATAAATCGCATTCAGATCACATTTTGTCAATCCAATTTTTTTTGCTATACTTTCAGTCAGATATTAAAGAACGTTTGAGTTGGCCCTTATCTCAAGATATAGTTCCTCAAGTGGAGGTAAGAATCGGTTTTGTTTCTCTTTTTTCCAATATTCACCCTTCAACGCATGGTCCATTGTTGCAATTAAATTTATATTGAAAATGTATATCATTTTAGCATGAAATTTTTTTTGAACAAAAAGTTGATATAAAAAATATTTTTTGTTTACCATCCTTGCTGTTTAATATGATAGAGGTAATTTAATACATGCAAATAAATGTCACTATTTATAGTTGTAGTTTTTTGTAAGTTTTCTTTTTATTAATTTTGATCATTTCCAAACAAAAGTGGACAATTTTATATTCTGTTGATACATTGCTTTAATTGAAGAGCTCCATAAGAGTTAACTTTTTAACAACAACTAATGAGTTTCGCACTGCCACGTCTTTCAAAAGTAATCATTTTTCCATTTCACCATTTTATGTAATTTTGATTTTTTAGTTTTCTTTTGTCTAGTTCACATAACAAAAATATCTGTTTACTGTATACAAATATGAAAGTTTTCTCTTGATGTAATCAATTGAATTTATGAGCATGGTGAACAATCCCAAGTTTTAAAAGTTTTGCACTAATACCATAGGGATATATCTTAACAAATATGGGTAAATAAGTATTTAAGTTTTTTAGTAAGTAAGCTGATTTTGAAGAATTTAAATAAAATTACTTTATCAAAACTGAAATTTTTGGCAAACCTTCCCAATTGCAAAGTGGTGTGAATGTCTGAAATGTCAGGTTTGAAGACTAAAGCAGTTTGTCTTGAAAGAAGAGCTCTTTCTTGAAGTATCTTGGAAAAATGATGCAATAAGTCCTCGAAAATGTATGATCAAGGATTAGTCAGGAGTAAACCAATGCACTCTTTTGTATACCTAGACTGAACTAGATCTACACTAGTCAGAACATTATTATTGAAAAAGATGGCCGCTGTGAACTGCTATAATGGTGCATATTATTAGATAACTTGTCAGTAAATACAAAAGATCTTTAATGAATCCAAAAAAGATTTTTATTTCATTACCTTTTTTCATAGTTTTAATTAAATTTTTCAATCATCTTATGACTATTTAATGGTATTTAATAATATCATGTACTACTCTGATTATAATTAGTCCTATGGATACTGGCAGGAACGAACCCTGTTGTGGCTTAGTTTCCAAAGTGTTAATAATAAAATGAATTTTGCGGCACATTTATAGGCGTAAATAATATCAGTGGGCGATTTCTGAGTTAATTTTGGATACCAAACATTACTGCTCGAGTTACCCCTGGAGGGGTTGGACATTTTACAGCTTTATCTATATAATCAAACTTGGTTTGCTTCATTCTTTAGGAATAGTGACTCACTCTTACTCTCACACTTTTACTCTCACACTCTTATTCTTACTCACGCTCTTATTCTTACTCTCACACTCTTTCTCATACTCTTTCTCTCAAACTCTTACTCCCAGACTCTTATTCTTTCTCTCACACTCTTATTCTTTCTCTCACACTCTTATTCTTTCTCTAACACTCTTATTCTTTCTCTAACACTCTTATTCTTTCTCTAACACTCTTATTCTTTCTCTAACACTCGTATTCCTTCTCTCACACTCGTATTCCTTCTCTCACACTCTTATTCTTTCTCTAACACTCTTATTCTTACTCTCACACTCTCACCCAAACATATATAGGCTTCAGTTTTCACCATGGAGTAAATTTACCATAGGTTCTAAAAATACATTAAAAATTATGAGAAGCAATCCTCATTACCTTTAGAAAAAGACACCTGAAATGGTGCTCAGCTTGTGAGGGTAAATGAAGACAGCAATTTATGCTGCCCTTAACTATTCTATGAAATAAGAAACTTGAACATGACTTGACGTTTTTGGTATGTAATCTTCAGGACGAAACTGCGGGATTCCCCAAACCAGCAAAAGCATTGCCAGATAATGCAGCCTCCATTCATCCATCGGTGGTTCTTCATCAAATGAGGCCCAAAATTCAGTACAAAATTGATGTCTTCAACACAGACAATCAAAAAATGTTTGTTGTCTCCACAGTTATAGATGAGCAGGAGTTCTCTGGCGAAGGTGTGATATTTTTAATTAATTATTGAATTATAATTATATTATCGAGCATGCAATTGGTTGTATTATTAATTTTAGAAAAGTGTCCACAACAATACGAAGAACTTTCAATTCTAAGCAACATTTTCGTTTGATTAAAAATTCCCATTTCTTTGTTTTTTTTTATGTTTTGGCACTTCATTTTTCCTAACAAAATCTAAAACTTCCATCTTTTTGATTTTTATTTTATCAATCCTGAGCAACTTTGAACTAATGGAATTTTTTAAATAATTATTTTTAAGGTTTTTCCAACAAAAATATGGACTGAATTTTTTATATCCGAGCAATGTTTATTGAAAGTAACATGCAAATCAGTTCGTTCTCATCAAGTTTCACGGAATTATTTTTTCCTTACATTTGTTTTCTATTGAATAATATTCTTAGCTGATTTTTAAGCTGGGATGTTTTCATACAATACACCTTGAACTTTCATTTAATATAATTTTTTCTTAAAGCATGCAATTTAAATTTGTACATACTAGTGTTAATTAATTATGTTTGTTACAATATGAACTTTAGTTTTGTTATTGGAGATGGTTTAAATATAGGATTACTTTTGCTCCAAATGAATACGAGGAAAAATATGATTTGAAAAGTAGAAGAGTTCGTTTTTACCAGTTGTAATTTGCCATTAGAAAAACATTTCTTCAAATTCATAATTCCTAATTAATCTGCCATGAAAACATTCAAATTATTAATTTTAGATTTAAAAGAATGGGAATACCGGCCCATGTTTCAAGATAATAAAATATTATTTATTCATTAAATAAATATATAAAGAATATTTATCAATAAATGTCATTATTTAGTATAATTAAGTATTATTTATTAATTAATATTATATATATAAAGAATAAATATTTATAAATAAATGTTCTGCTTTTAAGAATATTTATTAATCAAATATAGTGTATTTAATAGATAAATGCATATTTTAAAAAAAAGTAAGTAAAGAGCCAAGAATTTTAATAGATAAATGTCTCTTTTAAACAATTATTTAATAAATAAATAAAGAACGAAGAATATTTAATAAATAAATGACAATTTAAAAAAATATTTAATAAATAAATGTCAATTTTTGTAAGAATATAAATAAATAACTGAACAACTAAATGACTAGACTAGACTGAACATAGACTAGACTAGACTGAACATAGACTAGACTAGACTGAACATAGACTAGACTAGACTAGACTGAACATAGACTAGACTAGACTAGACTAGACTGAACATAGACTAGACTAGACTGAACATAGACTAGACTAGACTGAACAGACTAGACTAGACTGAACATTTAATGGATAAATGTCAATCTTTTTAAAAATATTTATCAAACTGGTTTGTGAATATATTTTATTTTATTTTTGAAATGCATGGTAAATTCAGGTAACTTATTTATCATTAATGTACTTTTTTATTTCAGGGTTGAAGGTGAAAAAGGCGAAATATCACCTTGCCAAGACTGCAATTAAAACCTTGTTTGGTGTTGAAACGACTTTTGAGATGGTTTAAATATGCTGTGTGACTGAATCTCGAGGCTTTTAATACTTTTCTTAAGAAATTCTCTAATATATGTTATTAGACCATTGCATGTCTTCTCAAATTAGAATTAGATAAAAAGATGCTAAATTAGAATTTACATTTGTGCGAGAAGTAGTGGAATTACTACACAGCTCCATTGGCATTTAACACTAATAGATAATTTTTGTAGCTATTTTTTATTACACATTTAATGCAATGCTTCAGTTTTCTTCCTTTTTGAGATCAAATGTTTACTCAACTTACAAATAGTATATTTTCTTGTCAAAAACTGAATTCTGGACTCTGCAATTCACTAGAAAATTCTGAAATTCTTTACCTGAAAGTGTTATTCTAATGTAATAAAACTCGAGTGTCCTCAGTTTTGACTATTAGCTTCGAAATGAATGGCATTTCTTTTTTATTTCATGACTGGATCAGTTTGATCTTTTTATATTTTATTTATATTCAACATTGTTTAGACACTTCGAATAATTATGTTGCCAGATATGCAAATGTTAGGTTTTTTATAAGTCTAGCAATAATGTAGAAAAATAAAAATGATTAATTTAATTACTATTGTGTAAAATTTGAATAAAATTTTCTTTGGATATATTCCATTAGTTTCAAAAGAGTATTTTTACCCTATTTCTGAAGTTAAATAATTTTCTTATTCCATGTTACAAAAATGAAAAGCTTGTATAGAAAAATAGCCTACTAGCCACTTTGATTTTATTATTGGAAAAATCAAAGATTTTGCTAGATCTAAAGGTCTACCAACAGAACGTTTATTTGTATACTTGTTGGCATGGTGTAAATTTTGAACGTAAAAAATGGATCCTCTCTACATTTAACTTTGGTACACAATCCTCTTTCCAGAGGTAGTGAGGTTTTTTTTAAAAAAGCTAGCATACATTTAATTATTGGTAAATATAACTAAAAAAAGCAATACATTAATATGTTCAAGTTAATTAATAATACCTTTAGTTTATTATATTTTTATTTTGCTGTTTATTTATATAGTTAGCACTTTATTTGTTAGTGAACACTGAATTAATTATACTAATTTAGCTATCAGCTTATGATCTTATCACAGCTTTACCACAGCAGTCACTAAACTTACTGTTCACTCAATTTTGTATCGTTTATCAATCTACCAAAATACCTCCCTACCCTCCCGGGAGGATCCTCAATTTTTTTTAGCAAAATCAGCTCTATTTATTCAAAACAATATGAAGTACATAGTTACTAGCATATACTGATAGCCTGGTGTTAATCCAGTAAATTCATAAAGTATTTTTTGTTTTTATTTTAAATGTTATATAAATTCAAGACAAATAAGAATAATATTGCACATAAGCATTTGTCCAGATTAAAGAGTTGGTTTACTAATAAAAAAATTACCTTTCTGGTGGAGCATATTAAAAGATACTACGTAGTTTGATAGATAAGGTAATACTCTAATTTACATCTTTCATATCTTGGTCATTAGTGTAATATTATAATAAGAAAAAAACAATTATATTGAAGGAGGATTAATTTGGCCTAATGAAATCTATCCATAAATTGAAACTGTGGTATTGCCCCTCAATTGTTACCAAAAATGTTGCTAAATTTACATAAAATTACCTTAAGTTGTAGGGTAATACTTATCACCTTAGTCAAATTTGTTTAAAAAATTTCAAAATGACAATATAACCAATAAGCTAAATTTTATATTTATCAAAGAAAATTAATATTTTCACATTAAATTTTCTTAATATTTTTTAAATTCATAAAAAATCCTCTTTGTTTCAACCAAAACTATCCTCTTTAAATTCTAATTTTTAAAATTATCACCCTGTGTGGGAGTACATCCTACATCCAAAATTTGGCCAAAAGAGTACATACTCGAAAATAGCAGTTTTTGCACCCTGCTAGTAGGCATTGTGCCAAA
>JARUHE010119345.1:5000-14663 GCA_031471125.1 Archaeomysis grebnitzkii | reverse complement strand
TAGTTATAGTTTGTTATAAATTATAGTTATAGTTTGTTATAAATTATAGTTATAGTTTGTTATAAATTATAGTTATAATTTATTATAATTATAAAATTTGTTAGTAATGCATAGCAAATTATTTGGTTGTTTGTTCAATAGATAATGTAGTGTTTAACAGCTCCGAATAGTTGTTGTATATAGGGTTACATAAGTAATGAGATCTCTATAGTTTGGTATGGATAAATTGATGGTTTTATCTTTTCTAGGATGGTCTGTTTTAGTTAGGTATTGTGCTTTTCCTAATCTATACTCTGGTCATTATTAGTGGATTATCCAAATCTCCCTATAGCTGTTATTTGAAAAATTATCTCCTTGGGTAGGCCTATTGTATCATGTTGATAAAATATTCGCTTTTCCTTTATTTATTTATTTATTTATGGATGAATTATCTAATTGGGTGTTCTGTCATGTGATCTGTCATTTGATCAAGTGTTCGCTTTTGCTTTTATCTCCGTACAACTTGAAACACTGATAAAACTTATCAGCCTTAGTTCATTTGACGACAAAAATAATCTATAATTCATGCTTCTATGTTGAGAACTATTTTCTATAATTTTTGTTACTATGCTCTTGTTTATAATTTAAACATTTCTTTTCTTGTATGTTTGTTTTTAATTATAGTTTGTATTTGAGAATGTATTGGACAATAACTTTGATAGGTTAATAAATTAAAAATACTGAGCATTATTGTAATTTAGTTCTGTTAGAAATATTAACATGTTCTTATAAATATATATTAATTTTTGTTCTCAAAATAGTAATTTATTGCTCTGGTATTAAATTCAAAGCAATTAATTTTTTAGGCCTAAGTTCAAATAGATTTTTATTTTTATTTTTGAAATACAATTTTCACTTTACTTGTTCTGTTCCTATCTTTCGGAGACAAAACTCTGAGCAGTCTGATTATTTTTTCAACATAAAAACTAGAATAAAAATAACTTTTTTTTATTTAGAATTCCCAAAAATGTTTGCATTTTCTTGTTTTAATATGTTCTAACATAGTACTGATGGTGTTCAGGCAAACATTAATTCCCTAATGCATTGTGAATAAAAATCAATGTCCCAAAATTATTTGATCAACATTGATGTCTGAGTTAGATTTAATTTCATATTTCTTAGCAGAGCCTTAAGGCACCGCTCTATAAGCTGTTATTACTGTATTTGTTACTAAGGATTTATCAACTTGTATTTTTTCAAAAGTGGACAAAATACTTTTTAACTTGAACACATTTTCTGCAAAGGGACGGTACATTTATGTCTAAGGTAAGTAAAGGCGGGACCCACCGAAATAATTACTTAAAATAAATGAAAGATATATGCATTACACAATTTTTCTTGAATAATTTTTTTTTCTAGAACTTGAATTAATTGAAATAACTAAATTTTTATGGTGTGTGTGTACTTGTGGATTCTAGAGCAGTGATTTGTGGATGTCCACTTGGTTTTGTGCTAGTTAATTAAAAAAAATTGTACAACTGAAATATATATTTTGCAACATTTTTATGTGGACACTATTTTTTTTACCAAATTCTATTTAGTTTTATCCCAACATTATTTTTGCCAATTTCTATTCAATTTACCTACCTCCACAGGATACCCTGTCCAGTTCAGGCTGAATCATCTGTAAATGCCTCAGGCTATGATGGCTACATCCTCATTGCAGAAAATGTCGACGCCGTCGTCAACCATGCCGATAAATCATTCGGCATATTTCACGAGGTTCTCCGGTCACAGCTCGATGTGGACAAAAGCCTGAACAAAGATGCGGCCTGCATGAAGATGGCCGGCAACATCCACAGAGTCGTTTTTGCTCCCACAGGACCTCAAAACAGAGATTACGACGACGTGCGTACATTCCACGATGCTGCAGAAAATGGTGTCAAAAAGGCCCTGAAATCCGGAATGAAAAATCCGTTGCTCATTGTAGTAGGATCCGGAAATTTTGCTCAAGAAAGCCTAGTTGCCCTACTTGGGGCTCTTCATGCTTTGTATGTTCCTTTGGAGGTTTGTGAAAAATTTATGCTATGTTTATTTTTCTAAACTGTTTCGAAGTTTAATTTTTTTATTATCCAGTCTCTCTTTAGGCTGAAGCTCCATATAGGTTTTACTTTTCCTCCATCAATAGTAGCATCGTTAGCCAAAAATTAAACAGTGCTTTATTTAAAAAGTTACAACAATTTTTAATTGTTAAAATATGTTTTCTTTGCAAACTATATTCAGGTTAATTTGAAATTCCCATTGATGAAAAAATATAATTACACCTGCTTAGATAATCATAATCCATCGAACTATTTCTTTCCTTGTTGATGCTAGTTCTGCAATTATTCAATAATTATTCTATCATTGATTACTCAAATTGAAAAAATGACAATGTAATTGGTAAGAAATTTGATTATGGAATAGCACAAGTGAGGTCAGTATTTTTATTTGAATGTGGGTCACCTCACTTGTGCTTTTTGTGGGTCCATATATTTTCAAACATTTCTGATACAAGATAATTTGAATTCTAGGTTCGTGAGGATGTTCCAGAAAAGCGGACAAAAGTCAACAGCTTGGGTTTCTTAGGCAGTGATGACACTGTAAAATTTGCATTGGCATTGGAAAGCGGAAGGTAATTTATTTAGAATAAAATGTATTATTATTGATTGCCACTTAAATTATAGTGAGGTAAGCTCTGCTATTTGAATGTGGCTTACCTCCCTTGTGCTCTTGTCAATCCATATATTGTGTTGAATGTACTCTTATTAAGCTCCGTTTGAAAAACCAACTTCTTGATTGTTGTTGTTGGGACGGTGGATGATTTGTGAACTCTACCAAAATTTTGTATTTTTTTTAAAGTAATGAAGATATTGTTTTTACAGAAAAGTTTGTTTAAATGAAAATATAGAACATAACATTCTACATTGGTATCACTAAAGGTTTTTTCTCAAGTCAATATTTACTCATTAAAACATACATTTTATAAAAAAACTTGAAATTCATGGCTAACCAAGACTTTTATTGATCGTGCCATTAGGCAAAAGCTCTTTATAGGTTCCATTTTTGTCGAGCGTGCGTAGCGAAGCTCGACATAGGCGTAGCGTTTCCGATGTCTTCGTTGGCGTTAGACAATGACTTGAATACTTATATATCATCTATACTATTATTATTTCTTTTCATATAGGCTTAGTTATTGATTTTAATATATTACCAGGTATTTTTATTTGTTTTTTCATTGAGAAAAAATGCAACCGAGATATTGAAAAAAAGTGGATTGTTAAACAAAAGTTATGACACTACACTGCTAAATATAATATTACCATTCAATAAATTGAACAACATTGGTTTTATTTTAGACAGAATTTGAATGTACAGCATTTACTCATACTAGTTCTTTGTAATATATTGATTTTTTTATTTTTAAATTATTTCTGTTTTGGTTTGATTTATGCACCAATAGATTGGGTATTATTTTAGTTTAACTTGTGCATCAATAAACTTTAAATTAAGTATACATAAATAGTCTCTATGGTAAATGTTTTAATAAATGATGCTTTCCCACTTTGTAGCACCCTTTTATAAAGTTACTGAATGGTTGGGAGACATTTGAACCGTCTTGGGCCCCCCCACAAGGGGGGCAGGGTTTTGGTGTTGCGATTTGCGGGCGCCTCGCCCGGCATTTCCACATCGAGCATGCCACAACATTGGAAACCGAACAATCACTCCCCTATAACATGCGCAGAACACTGGCACAGCTCAGAGCAAACAAATACCTAAATAAAATAGTCCCCGATACACACACCACTCCAAACTGCCCGCTGTGCTAGCACCACACACACAATCTTGGTTACCTAACACTTGGTAGAATTATAAAAAAAAATAGTTTTTGTATTATATATATATATACTGTATATATGTGTGTGTGTGTTTGGGTGACGTGGATAAAGATTTTCTTTAAGACACGTTTTGTTAAATATTATTGCATATTTGCAATTTATTAATTTTCTTTTGGCTTTTTCAAGTTCTCTTAATAACTGTTTTTGATTATTAGGCAAGTTAAAAATAAGGTTGACAAACGTCATTTATCTGCTATACATTAAACATGGACACAACCCCCCAACAGACCACATACCAGACCATCAAACAACACCTGAAGGACATACATACACATATATTCACCAGCTACACAGATGCCAGACAGGACAACAAAGTCCTCAACAGACCCGCCCCAGACATAAACAACAATGAACAATCACTCCCACACAACATGTGCAGGACACTGGCACATCTGAGAACAAATAAATCCCCCCCATCTACAACAATTCCTACACCAAATAGACACATACACTCACTCAACACTAAACTGCCCACTGTGCCAACACGACATACACAACACTACACACCTTTTCACATGCTCTCATGTGCCGACCGACCTGGCCCCGGAGGCCCTCTGGACAGACCCGGTGGGGGCATCTGGACTGCTGGCCCGATGGTCGGACCTGCTGGGGTGGGGGCTGGATCCTCCGGTGTGAGGGCTCCATCCTATATGTTGACAACAACAGGTAACCCACACTTAAATAACATAACTTACCTCACTTGTGCTATTGTCGATCTATTTATTATATTTGATATTGAAATTATTCAATAAATTTGCTGTCAAGTTTTTTAAATATACTTCATATCAAAACCAGAGGACCGCAGGCATCAATGTCTCGCATGTACTAAAAACTGTTTATTTAGATATGAAAATTTGGCTATGTCCATATAAATTTTCCCAAAATCTTTATATCTCAATAATTTTAAGTTTTTGAAAAAATACATAGTTCTTAATTTGAGATATAAATTATCTCAAATGTTAAAAAAAAAATATGGAGATATGGGTATCTACACACAAATTTTTCATAAAAAAAACTCTTATACCTCAATAATTATGAGTTTTGTTTTTTTATAAATACCACTCGGCAACCTTTAAATGATAACTGTAGGATAAAATATAAGAAACTTGAATATGGAGATATAGCTATCTCCACACAAATTTTTCATAAAAAGTTTTACATCTCAATACAATAATTGTAAGTTTTTTTTCTTCAAAATATCACTTGGCAACCTTTGATGTACACTTCATAACTGTTCATTTGAGAGATGGTGGCCAAGTGAATTAATGCTGTATAAGGAAACCTCATTGGCATTCACATCGGTTTGAGTCTGCTCTAAGGCTATTTAATTGAGAATTTAATGTGTGTGTATTCTTTTAAGATCTCATATGCTAAGCATACCATAGCTTGAAGGAAGCACCATATGTGGGCTGCATATCCTTCAGGTACACATCACTTGATGTGGGTAATGATGATATGGCCTAAATATGTGAATTGCGGAAGATTATGGGTTGAATAGTATTGGTGCTTTATTATTATTATTATGTAAATAATAACTGTAGGTCAACAAACAAAAAATTTAATGTTTCACTTGAATATTTTAGATACAAATACAACACCTTACTTTGGCAGGTTCGCCAGTACTTTAATATGTCTGGCATTAAAAAAACTTACCTCAATACATATAATGTGTATGGTTAATAGTGGTTAAATTATCTGAGAGGGTTTCATACACTTAATATACTTTACTTTCTAAGAAAAAGAACCAATCATTAGACTCCTTTTATATTATAAATAAACTTGTTAAATGTGTTTCAGACATTGATTTTAATTAAATAGAACAAATCACATCTCTATCAAGAGCCTAACTTGCGAGTTAAATTGTTTTAGTTTTGACACAATGTTATTTTTGTTTTAATTATTTTGATGTAAAAACATCATGTTTAGTTTTTGACTTTCATGTCCCAGAATCATTTTTGGTAATCACAAGTATAAAAAAAAACATTGCAAATTCAATACAATAAAACTGTAATGAATTAGAAGTACAAAAAAAATACTATACTTATTGTTTTCAATACACTGCAAAGTTTGTACACTATAATTTATTCATTAATCTTTTTAAACATAGTATGACCAGAAAAATAAATAGTTTAATTTAAGAAAAAAATAATTAATAACAAATCATACTCACAATTTCACCTAATAGAACAACATTTTCTCCTCTGATTACAATAACACCTCGATCTATATCACCATATTGTTTCCCAACATGAATTCTCTCTATTGTTCGATGGAGAACTAGGTTTGCAAATTGATCTACACTTCTCAGATAACCAATTAATGTTCTTCCATCTCTCAAATAGACCATCAATTTTTCTATTAAAAAATAAAAAAAAGGTGTTAACAATGTAGGAACATGAAGCATAAGCAGTAACTCACTACTTTCAATAAAATATAAATTTAGATGTCTAAAAAACATTGCTCTGAAAGTAAGTTTAAAAAAATCTAACTATTTATCAAAATTTTAGAAAAAAAATGATTGAGTTATGTTGTTCACAATGCAAATAAATATAAAGAATATATAAATGTATAGAGAAGAAGTAGTTTGTATTGTTATAAAGCAGGGTACCAACATCTATTTTTTTTCAGGAAGGACATTCAGTTAAACAGTTTTACACTTAAGACAATTTTTTGGTTAAAGAGGAAAACAAATATCTAGAAGGGCTAAAAAGCATTGTTTTTGCCACACTATAAAGTATTGTTTTACAAATTCAATGCGACTCAATCGATAAAAAATTTAACATTTTGCTGAATGTGAGTCTCAAATTGAGGCACTTTAAAGCATAAAATTTCCAACAAATCAGGAAATTAAAACTTTACAAAAGAATTTGTAGAAATGGAGTTGTTGGTATTGTTATAAAGCATCTATGTAGTATAAATTTTAACAGTTCCTTGTATGTGGCAATTTATTGCACAATTAAAGGCCTTCCTTCAAAGAAACACTCAAAGTTCATTACAAAAAGATCATAGGAAATAAAGTTTGACAATCACTTCTTTTTTACAATAATTCTAATAAATACCATAAAAAATGTCACTATCAACTTAATATGGAATATTTTCCAAGTTTAGAAATATATTCCTTCTATCAGAATTGTGTAATATTCTATAGGATAGTGGTAAGAGGCTATTAATTAGGCAGTTTACTCTATTTCATTAAATTCATTTATGCATATATGTTTGGAGCGAGGTAAATAGATAGGGAGGTTTTGTTAATTAATTTTTTTTAAATCTATAACTTGAATAGGCCCATGCTATGTATCATCAGATTATTTTTTGTTAATTTCTATAAAAGTACTTTTGTTTCATCATTTCTATGCATTTTCAAAAAATATTATCCAAAAACTTCTATAGAACTAGGGGAATTTTGCTAACCTGCTAATTTATACTGGAGATCAGTACTATGGTCCAAAAAATTTTGGTGTACAATCACCGCCGCCTTTTTGTTTCACATCACTCTAAATAAACCATTATAATTACACTATTTTTCATTTTCTAGTGAATTTTTACTTTATTTTGGATGTTAGCAACAAAGTAAAATATAAATAACCACAAAACAAGCATGAGTAAATGCTAAGCAATGAAAGCTGTGTCTACATATTCAAGAATGTTTCTCAATTGGTATAATTATTGAAAATAATTCTTTACTCTAGAGAAGTCTATTATTTAAAGAAATGTAAATATTAAGAAAAAATATCATTAAGGCATTCCACCTTAAATCTCCATTTCTTTGATTCATGTTTTAAATAAACTTTTCTTTAAACCTAGGGTGGCATTTTTCAAAATTTTGTTTTCTTGAGTAAAGCAAATTTTTGACATTTTTTTTTAGTTTTTATTGTAGAAATGGGCAACTTCATGACAATTTTTGTAATTATTTTAATGTTTTAATTTTATCTTTTTTAATGAAGAATAAAACTATTGACTGCTTTTTTAAACTGGATATTAATATTAGTGTAAATATATTTTGAAAAAAGTGCAGTAGTGTTGATATTAATAAATTATTATCCTTTTTTGCATTTGTTAGTTTCACCTCTGGTTTTGGATTTGAAAAAATGGCAACTAAAAATTACACAACACAATTTGATTTTCATTTGAATTATGCATTTTTGGCTAAAAAACGAACATTATAAGACCCTCACCTAACCTAACCTAACCTGACTTTGCTTCTCAAATGGCTTCTATTTGGCCTAAAATTCCTTTTTTAGTAAAAACATTTACATTAAATACCCTACATATCTTACCTTTCTCCTTAAATGTTGCCAGAATTCAAAACAAGAGGTGAAACTTAACAAATGCCACTTTGGCGACACACCACTTTTTGTCATATTTCGAAAAGTAAACTATATATAGAGCTACGCTACTACGTAGCACGCTCGATAAAAATTATAACTTACCCTCATCCACAATTTCTTCAAATGCCGAAAACTGTCACAACTCACAATAGCTTAACAAAGTGACTTGCGCGTTGAGACCTAGTTCCTAGGTAAAATTTATATTTATACAATCTAATTATTGTAAGATTAATTAACAATAAACTAAAATAAAATATATTAAATACTTAACATAAATTAATAAAATAAAATAACTTTTTATTCATAGCCTAAGAAAATTATATTTCTTCGTCACCGTTTTGAATAAATTTTTAGGGTCTAGAGCTGGACTGAGGGTTTCATTAATGGTGGGTGACGTCATTGTATCCGTTTTTCGACGCAACCTAACCATTTTGTTTGCCAATTTTTACAATAGTTTTTATCTCAAAAATTATAAATTTGTGTGAAAGTTGTATTTAGTAAAAGTTGTTTAGTATGTATAATTATTTGTTTCATTCTAAATAAACATGCTTGTAAAATGAGAAATAAATGAAAAAAAACAGTAAATAGTTTTCCAAATATTGCAAATAAAACTGTTTTTATTTGAAAAAACCGTTTTAAAATTGAAAGTTTATTTCATAATTCTTAAAATTAAAAGGCCAACATTTTATTCTAAAAAACAAAAGTCACTAATTAAAAACTTTTATGCCACACCACTTTTTGTCATTTCGAAAGTAAACTAACATATATATAGAGCTACGCTACTACGCAGCACGCTCGATAATAATGAGGCCCGTATTTGGAGGATAAGTTTAGGGTAGGCAAAATTTTGAAATTTCTAAAGAAAATATTGCAGATACTTAAAACAACATTTTAAAGATGGCCCTAGTAGCATCTATCCCTAGTTAGTGGCTGATCCTTGGCTATTAGCCACGATTTAGTTGCTATGCTATGGCTCCATTGGAAAATAGCCAATAATTAGCCATTGAAATGCTACTAGGGTAGGCTAATGAGGCGTCATGCAAAAAATCCTCTTCCAAACAGATGCTCTAATTAAACTTTTTAATAAATTTGATTTAAGTACACCATTGTAATTTATGCAATAACTAAAAATAACAATAATTAATTATTTATTATAGCAATATAAAAATTTTAATTTCAAGTATAGTTGAGTTTACAAAAAAAATGAATATCATTTTGCAAAGCTTACTATATTAAAACATAACATAACTAAAAAATTAAATTGTAAATTGTAAATTGTGTTTAAGACAAAGATAAATGTATAATTTATACTCCAAAATTGAATAGGTTACTTTTGAGTTACATTCATATTAAAAATTAAGAACTAAAAAACTATTGAATGTAAATAGTAAATTATGTTTAAAAAAATGATAAACATA
>JARUHE010119345.1:0-2500 GCA_031471125.1 Archaeomysis grebnitzkii | reverse complement strand
CGCCAAGAGGGTGACTTGCATGACGAAGCATCAACCTCTGCAGCTGAAAGGCTATGAAGTCGCCGGAATGTAAGTTTTCGTCTTACTCGTTAGTATTTGCATGGCTGACTTAGGTGACTCAAGTCACTTGGGTGATTTGGATGACTTAGGTGACTTCAGTCACTTGGGTGATTTGGGTGACTTAGGTGACTTCAGTCACTTGGGTGATTTAGCTGAGTTAGGTGACTTCAGTCACTTGGGTGATTTAGCTGAATTAGGTGACTTCAGTCACTTGGGTGATTTGGCGAGTTCAGTGCCTTGGGTAGTTTGGTAACTTTGATGCTCAGCTAACTTTACTTTGGAGTATACCTATTTATGTTTTAATAACCAACCATTAACTTCTATGGTTTACGTTTTGTTCTATTTTAAGAAAGCTCTAACCAAAAAAATTGTATATCAATCATAACTTAAATTTTGTATTTCTTGAATATAAATTAATAAGAAATTAAAGTTTAATATGTGACTAGCTAACGTATAGGTAGGCCTAAGTCATATTAGGCCTTACATGTTTTTTGCACAGATGACTACTTGTAAGTTTTATGATTTCTAAAAATAATAAAACAAACAATCAAGACTTGATTATATTATTATGTTATTAATTATAGTGTTTTGATTAATATGAAAAACTTGTTTATTTTATTCTTCTATTTATATGTTTATTTATTGTATTCTTTCATTTATAGTTATTTTATTATTTTATTTATGTATTTATTTATTATTTATTTATTGTTCATTTAATTCTTTCATTTATGTTTATTTTATTCTTTTATTCATATTTTTATTTTATTCATTTATTTATTTATTCATTTAATCTCTTCATTTAATATTTTTTTAGAACTTTCTTTGCTGTGTGCGGAGCAATTTTGTTGGCTGCCTCGATTGCAGATTTCGTTGTGGGGAAAGACTCGCCATTTAGAAGAGGTTAATATTTTGTTTTAAATTTTAGTTAGATTTATTGGTTTATTTAAGAGCTTTTGTAGTACCTAAAACATAATTAATTTTCACCTCAAAAATTCGAGCGTATAGAAATGTTGAACTTTGCAATTGTCTCGTTAAATATAATATAAGTATGTGTACTCTATACAATATAACCAACAAAATAATAATAATAATAATAACCAACAAAACAATGCCAAACTATATACTGTTTGTATATTTTTTTAGTTTTTTTGTTCAATAGTACTTTTAGACAACACAACGTGTTTTTAACCATCATTAAAGATGCGAAATTTAGGTTGATGCAAGTGGTGGGAAATATTTTATTTAACAAGCCCGCGAAATATTTGTTTGCAAATGGCAGGCGAAATTTATGTTTGAAGGAGGTGGTAAATATCTCATTTAAAAAGCCTGCTAAATTTATGATTGCAGGTGGCGGGAAATATCTTATTTAAAAAGCCTGCTAAATTACTGTTTGCAGGTGGCGGGAAATATCTTATTAAAAAATCCCGCTAAATTTGTGTTTGCAGGTGGTGGGAAATATCTTATTTAAAAAGCCCGCTAAATTACTGTTTGCAGGTGGCGGCAAATATCTTATTAAAAAAGCCCGCTAAATTTCTGTTTGCAGGTGGTGGGAAATATCTTTTTTAAAAAGCCCGCTAAATTTCTGTTTGCAGGTGGCGGGAAATATCTTTTAGTGTTTTCTTTCACCGCCAATGTTCGAAAAATCTTCAAAGTGGAAAATAATCCGCCAAAATCCACCATTTCCTGCATCCATGGAATCAGGTTGGTGACAGATAAATTATAAATAAATTTGTTATTATTATAAATTATAATTATTATAGATTATTAGTAAATTTACCATTATTATAAATTATGAAAAATATCATTATTATAAATTATAAAAAAATATTTTTATTAAAAATTATAATTAAATTTACAATTGTCATAAGTTATAAATAAGTTTACCATTATTATAAATTATAATTATTATAAATTATTAATAAACTTACCATTATTATAAGTTATAAAAAATATCATTATTATAAATTATAAAAAATATTTTTATTAAAAATTATAATTAAATTTACAATTGTTATAAATTATAAATAAGTTTACCATTATTATAAATTATAAAAAAGAATATCATTATTTTAAATTATAAATAAATTTACCATTATTGTATAATAGAATCATTAAAAATTGTATTGTAAATTATAACTTGTATAAATTATATTATAAATTATATATATTATAAATTAACTTGTAATTAAATTTACCATTATTATATGTTAAAAAATACAATTTATAAATAAATTAATGATTATTGTATATTATAGATATTATAAATTATAAAACTATCATTGTTATATATTATATTGATTATAACTTTTGAAGAAGTTCATAATAATTATAAAATATAAATACATTTACTATTATTATATATTTCATACTTTCAGATAGTAAAAATTAATCAGATTAAGAAATTCCTAACCAATGACATACTGAAATCATTAATTCATTC
>JARUHE010119234.1:0-14665 GCA_031471125.1 Archaeomysis grebnitzkii | reverse complement strand
AAATACAAGAAATAAAACAAGTGAGCATCTACATCGAATAGTCTTTTCCGCGCAGACCCAGGCAAGGTAATTGTGTGTAAGGAAAGATGTCTTCCGGTGGGTCGGCCGCTGTACACTGGGCGACATGTGCCTTTGTCCGAGGGCGCTTTCATCAAATATTTCCAATCTCTCCATTATTGGGCGGCCATTCAACAAATTGAAACAGGTGAGCACCTCTGACTCAAACATCTTTGGAATTCGGAACGAGTGCTCCAATAAATGATTGATCTTTACGTCTGATTATTTTGTGCCCTATGGTCTGAAACACAATTGAGTTTGTATTGGAAATATGCTTTACTAAAGGTCACTCATTCGTCCCAATGAGCCTTATGGTTAAATTATCTCCTTGCCTGTCTAGTTGAGCATAGGCTTATTTATTTATTTATATATTCATTGTTTCTATTGTGTTAACTTTTATTCAACTTTTGTAATGCGTTTCTTACTTTGGTTTATGGTTTGTTGTTTTATACTGAGTATACTTTTAATAACAAAATACAATAATCTCAATCGTTATATTTTTACTGGTGAAAAACGTCCGACAAATCTTGGTTATGATATAGACTTTTACTTCGATACTTACTTTCTGATGTACATAAGCCTATATAAATAATATTCATTTATATAAATCATTAATTTATGATTAATATATACAAACAATATATTTTTGTTTCTATATTTTTACATCCAAATAATTTCATTCTTATTCGAGATTCAAAATATCGAAAACACGCTCAGAAATCTTCTATATTTGTGCTGTAGAATTCATAAAACTATTTCGGCTGAATAAGAGTCGAGTTCATTTCCTCGTTATTATGTTTCAAAACTGAAAATTCTTTTCATAGTCTGCATCTTCCTTCCTTTTGAGACCTCCTTCTAACTCCCATCTCCCCCCTTTGGAACTTGTCATTCTATACTTCAAATCTGGACCGGTTCTGTTTGCTGTAGTACAAGTTGTTAATTGGACAATATTAACATTGGTTATATTTAACACTGATGTTCGATCATATTAACATTGATAATATTTCACATTAACATTCGATAATATTAACATTCGATCGTATTAACATTGATAATATTTAACATTAACATTCGATAATATTAACATTCACAGTGTTCGGTGATATTACACGTGTTATAATAGTTTATCTTATTCAAAATATGTTCATAAATATTGAAAAATATTTCGTGGTTAAAGCCTAGTTTAAATTTAAAAAGTACTAAAGATGAAAAATCCCTAAGAATGAACCATGAAAGTACTGTCCTCAAAAACCAACTGTTAAATGTTATTTCACGTATTTGGCAAAATATTACATTACATTACCTAACCTAACCTAGCATAAATATAAACAACCTTAAAACCCTGAAGGCTTGTAAACTTGCGATGAAAAAAAGTGAAGAATGCAATTCGAGAACTAAAAACTAAAAATGTACCTAAATGCATGGTACTTTCTTGCTGAGTGTTGCTAGATTTGATTATGGGATCTAAAGTAAGCTTTAGCCTATTTCGTGTAGGGAATTTTTAATTATCAAAATTTGTAAAATTATGAAACATTAAAAGTATTCACCACGAAGCAATATTTTGTTTTTTATGGTTGGTTTGTTACACACACACAAAATTAAACTGTAAATTAAATATTATTTAGACACGATACATCGCCTACATCGCCTTACACATGTAAATGACGTAAAAATGACCGCACTACATTGGAGACAAAATAGTTTCCATTTACAAGACGTGCTAATTTGCCAGAAACCTTATTGGTTTTCCTGTGGAAGAAATGAATAAGTATATACATACATGTATATATGTAGATATATATTTAAAAATGAAGGCGTGTGTGCGTGTGCGTGTGGATGCCTGCTTGCGTGCGTGTGTGCACCGCTCTCGCGCTCACATATGCCATTTTAAAAAATAAATAAAATGTAAGTTATGAATTACTTGCCCGTTTGAACATTGTCGTATTGAATATTACAATTTTTGCGTTTAAAGGCGTCCATCTTGGTAGAGTATTCATAGCTTATTTTCAAATTCTATTTTATAGTAGCCTACCAATAAAATGTATGGTTGTAGCTACCGTATTTCTATTATTAATGTAACTACTGAATGTATCAAGTTTAAACGAACTTTATTTATTCTCCAAATTGAATTAAAAAAATTTAAACAATTTCCATCAAAATTGTAAAGCTTAATTTGGCCTCATATTCAATTAAGTTTTTAAATATTGTAGATTATAGGCCTTAAGTTATATTTCCAATGCGTAGTGTATAACATATTTAATTCTAAATAATACATGCATGTGAAAAGCAAATTTTATTCATAATATTTTTTAATTTATCAACAATCTAATTTTAACTAAAAATAATGTAAATGCGGTGTTCTGGTAAATGGAACTTTTCCGAGAAACCCCTTAATGGTTAGGCACATCCAACCCTCCCCCCTCAACTTCCTGACTCCCCACTCCCTGTGCCAAAGACCGATTCACCCCCTAAGTCGGAGTGCCGCGCATACGCACTGACAGAGTATGATCAATGGGTATCCCAGCAAAACTCTCAGTCGAAAAGCCCGTGTCAGTCGATGTCTAGTTGTTGTAGAGAGAGGGTGTAGTCACTCACTTCAGGATATTGTGAAGCGTTTAGTTTTAACACTTGGATTATTTTCTTCACTGCTTTTGTGTATTATCAGTGGTTTGAATTTATTGCTTAAATAAATAGTTTATTCAATAAAATACAATCTGCAAACATTTTTACTTAACAAGTTTAGAGAAAATATTTTAAAAAGTGAAATAAGTTTGTAAAAAAAACGTATTTTTAGTTTTGTTTTCTGTTGTGATTAGTGAAACATCTTTTTGGTTATTATTGTGATTTATTGAATAAATTGCATCCATGTAACCTGCATGAGGTAAGCTTTCAATTGTATGTTTATAAAAAATCATGAAATTTTTTATATTTATTTACCAAACAGTTTCAAAGAAGTTCATAACTTTTTATTAAACATATGTAGCATTTTAATTTAAAATAAATACATTTTAGTTTTTGCCAACCTGTCGTAAATCATTGCACATTTCCTTTAAAAATTTAACCTGCATTTAAATCTATTTTTCAAGTTAAAAATATTAATTTTTAATTTATAATTATTACATTTAAACATAAAAGTTAAACATTGTAAAATTCTTGGAAAAACGTACAGTAATGTAAAATAAAATTAGTTTTAATTTTGGCAAAAGATTGCAATACAACCATGCGTATTTGAAATGTTGGCATACCATAATTCTATGTTTTGAAAATACATTTGTTTTGCATTACTTACAAATGTACCAGACCTAAGATAAATATTGCAAATTGTTATTGGTGAAGAAATAATGTTTAAAATAAATATGAACTTTGATGATAATATATAAAAACCTAATTTAATTTATTGAATGCCCTGTAACACGTATAGCCTTCCCTAGTTTACTTAAGCCTATGTTTTTAGTGTTTAATTGTTGTTCGATAAATTAATGATTTTATATACAAATTAAATTATTATTATTGATTGGTTCATATTTAAGTAAAGTCGTATTTATTTAATGATTTGTATGGTGTAAAACATAAGTTTCTCTAAGTTTAAGTTTTACCGACTAACAAATACAGTATGTAGCACTTAAAAAGTTAAAATAGGCCAACAATATTTTTGTTTTCAAAACTGCATTGGTCTAGATGTAATATCTAAAAAACTCTCAATGGCAATTTTCCGACAATAAAAAATGTATTTGTTTGTTGATAATATTTTTTTCAATTAACATTTAATTAATTTACAAACGTCGACGCATAGAACAATTCATTTGCTAAGTGATTTTTTTGGAGAAACTTCCATCTTGGATAAAAAAATGAATTCATTTAATGTTTTTAAATTTTAACCCAAGAACTTTCCTCTTTGAGAAATCATATTTATAACCAATATTATTATATTTGTTCATGTAAAGCGCTGCTGACTCTCCACAAGTGCTTACAATTACAATTATTAGTTCTATAGATCAGATCAAGTCCTACAAAACACAGACCACGAGACAATCCCCTAGCGGAATTTTTCATAAAATATAACTGATGTCTGCGTCCAGACAGCAGGGAGCCAGATTTATTTTTTGTGGATACAAATTCAATTTTTCCCTCAAATACAAAAACTAGAACACAACGATTTATGCAATAAAATTTTAAAAAGTTATCCTACGCCAGTTTGAACAATAATTCTCTGACGTCCTGTAGGACAGGTGGTTAGGTTTGATTATATGAATATAGTCATGCCAATACTTACAAATAAATTGAAATTTCTACATTTTTTGTTATGTAATTAAATATAAAAGTTCTGGTACGAACCTTATATAAATTATTTTTATTAGTTAGTGAATATTGTTTTAATAAAATTTATTATGCGCTCACATTTGAACATTATTTGTTTCAGTAGCCTAATTGAACAGGGCTTCATTGGTAATTTATAGCTGTGCAATGCAACCTATGTTCTCTTTATTAAAATAAAATAAATTTATTTTAATAAGGTTTACACTTAGTGACTTACAATGCCCTCCCTTAATCTAAATTGGGATTTATGTGTAACTTATCATGCAACAGTTTTACATTTTTCATTTTACGTAAACCTTATTTCATTCAGTTAAGTTTTAGTTTAACGTGTACTGTTATGCTCTATAAATTCAAAATGTCCAGCGCTCAGTTATAGTGTTCATTGCCCAGGCATGTTTATATCGTTGATTGGCAAAACAAACTAATTGTTTCCTTTTATATTAAACATAAAAGTTATGTTTCGTCTGCCTAAGCGACATCCGATTTTAGAGCTAGAGTTTACACTTGAAAAAATGAACTATTATCTAGCACGTGAAAGTATAGTTGATCCAGATTATACTTATTGCGCATAAATATAGGACAATCAATCTTTAAGGACGCCTTTTTATAATAATTTATTATTATTGTTCTAATAATGGATGCAATTATTTGTCAATAACAAAAGTATAATATTTGTGTTGCGTTTTCTTTTGAGAAATTTTAGCATCCGTTCAAGAATTGATTCAATAATTTGAACATTTTTAAACGTTAAGGCATAACCATTGAATGGGCCTTGTATAAAGTTCCGTAAGGATCATGTTTGTTATTATTTTATATGAATATAAGCTTAGTCGTATCGAAATACGAACCATTACTCAAATGCATTCCCTTTGGAACATCATTTGGACTTTACAGATAATGTTTCATATGGATCATGTACGTCTGCGACCTTAAAATAACTGATGCGTTGAATTAACATTTCCTGATGGTGTTACATTAAAGGCATTAACGTTTTTATTGTAACCTTTGTATTAAATTAAGTTTTCATCTGTGTTAGATGTTTTATTGACAAGTAATTAAACCACACCATTCATACAATTTGTCCACGAACTTTCAATTCTAAACAAAATTATTTATAATAAGTTCATATTTGAATCGACAATAGCACAAGTGAGGTAACCCACATTTAAATAGCATAAAGCTTACTTTACTTGTGCTATTCTCGATCCATTTATTACTGAAGAAAACATGTTGTAGTTTTTTTTATTTCAATTAATTATTTTCGTAAAATTAAAAAAAATCAAATGAATATAATCAACGAACATTATCAAAGAAATTCCTCTTCATAAAAGTTTTTCAAATATTTGAATAGTTCGAAAATATTTTAGACGATAAAATAGAATTCTAGAGGAAAACGTGCATGATTATATTGTAAAACAAAGTATTATGATGTATTGACTATACTACAGTGTAGGTTATCCATGTTGTAGTAGTAGTTGTTAATGTTTACTATTAAGATTTCATTGTTTTAGGATAACGTATACTTAAATAAATGTCTTTAAATTTATCTTTTTTTTTACACTAAAACATGTATACTTATTCCACAGTTACAACCGATGATGACTAATTGAAGCTAAGGTGTTATTATTTCACATAAATAATGTAAAGAAATAATTTGAGTACAAAACCTTAAGATCTTATGAGTTCAAAATTATTTCAGTGGCTGCTATAGCCACGAAATAACTCATCAACTGAAATACTTTTGAATTATATAGTTTTAAATTATTTAATTAATGTTATAAACGTAATCGTAATGTCAATTTAGCATATTTATGTTGTGATGTTTAAATAAACCAACAATCATTTGAGTCTTTATTTTAGTTGAGGGATTCTTATTTATTGGGGGATAGTACAACATAATTACACTTTACATTAATTTGGATCAATAATAGCACAAGTGAGGTAACTCATATCCAAATAACATCGAGTGACCTCAGTTGTTATTTTCTATTTATACAAACATTTTATTGATCTTAGTGGCGATAAATAAATCTCTTTTCCAAACTGCGAAAATTGGCACCCTTGTTCTGAATAGTTTTCACACGAGTCCATGTCCAAAAGTTTAATTTTTCACAGAAAAAGTTTGTAAAACTTTTTCATTCGTTTATCTTTTTAGCCTTTTGTATACATGTTTAAATTTTACTCAGTTGATGCCGCCTTAATAAGATTTCAAGGGCACAGGAAAACTTCTTTCTTTTCAGACCATTTGCCGGAATTGTATGTAATGGGAAAGAGTTGTTATACAATCCTTTTCCTTTGGTCTCCATTACCCGGTGTGGTATGGCATGGTTGGACCGTTTCTGGGCACCCATACATGCTATGGAATAGTCCTTTGTCTAATGATATAAGCCTAGTCATTAAAAATGTATTTTGCTTCATTTCTTGTTAAAGAAAATTAGATTAGGTTTGCTTTTGATTATTTCTTAAAAGTTATTTGTTTTCCTAAAATAAATGAAAAACTTAATTATATTTATTTTTATTTGTCATTAAATCAATGTTCAATAACTGAGAGTTGTTTTCAACCCTGATGGTGAATGTTTGCGTTCAATAGGATCTTAAGATTTTATACTCAATTGTATTCATAAATTAGTTATCAAAACCATTTCAAATAAATTGAAAGATTTTAGATCCAGGAAATACTTAAATCAAAAGATAAATAACAAAATAATGCATGCGTTCATCAGTGGCTAAGCTTGCTAACTAATATTGGAAAGCAACTATTGAACGCATGAAATAGGCCTAAAATTTTCAGTTTCTTGGTCCTATTGAACTCGCGCATGTATTAAATTATTTCCATATGTAAACGATGAAAATATTTGATTTTATTCTGAAAATAATTGATTTTTTATTAATGCAATGTTATGCTTTACGTTCAAATTTTATTGCTAGTTTATTTTTCAACGGAAGCTGAATTGATTGACTTTAGGGGATACAAATGGAAATAAATAATAGGTTGATAGTGCAACCAATTCTGTAGATAAAGCAAAACATTCTATGTAGACAAATTGAAATTATTTCACTCATTCATTTTTAATACATTATGACGAGTTAAACTCTAAGGTAATAATACCCTAAGTTTGCTTTTATTTTCTAGGAAATATTATTAAGTTGTGTTTCATAAAACAGCTTGAGTAACTGAGCTCTGATTAATGTTGGTGTTGTTGGGGCGGTGGATGATTTTGCCATTTTTTTTAAATAATAATTATTTTCCAGAAAAGTTTGGTGTGAAATAAATATTTAGTTATTAAAATATTTATTTTATAAAAAAGTATAATTTCATGGTTAATCGAGATTTTATTTGAAGTTTTATAGAAAAATGTATTTAAAACAATGAAGAAAATAGAGATTCTAAAGTAGAATGCCTGAAGGACTTATTTTTTGCCAAATTGTATATTTTTTAAATAATAGACATCTTAGGAATTTTTAGAATTGGCCAATTTTTATTTGAAGGCTTAAAGAGAATTTTATTAGAAAAATAAAAGTAAAATAATATATAGTTTATTGAAAAATTACAAAAAACTAGAAACTTTTTAACATACAAACACAGCTTTTAATGCATAGCATTTACTAGTGCTTGTCCTTAACGAGTCCATTCATTGCTTACGCTTGTCTTTTATATTTATATTTGTTTACGTTTTTATATATTTTTATATTTATATATATTTATAAGTTTTCCTCCTAGCTGAATAGTCGTCGTTACATTCCTATTTGTACTACACCAAACAAAACTAAATTGTATTGCTAAACAATTTATCAATTTTATTGGGTGTAAGATATAAAGTTAAGTGATATTTGATATATAGTAATGACTGAAGCAATGTGCTTTATATCATTTGTCAGGTGCCCTGTACTATCGCCCTAGAAATAACAGTCCGCCTCAATTAACAATGGGCATTGGCCCCTTTATTTATATAATCAATCAATAATCCTCAATTAATAAAATATGCAAATATACATTTTTAATTTTGTTGTTGTAAAACATTGAAATATATATAATAAAAATCTGAATTTTTATTTATTTACAAGGCTGATTAAATAATTTTAAACTGTTCCAAACAATTTTTCAGTTGACGAGGACTCTTATTGCTTGGTTGATGGTACTTGTTTTTTTATAAAAGTATAAACAGATGTAGAACATAAATTGCATCATCAATAGCGCAAGTGAGGTAAGCTCTCTTATTTGAATGAGTTACCTCACTTGTGCTATTATCGATCCATATAAATGTATGAATGCTTAAGAGTTCATTCACATTGTAAATTGACTAAAGATTAATTTATTAGTGTTGTGTAAACATGTTCGCAAAACATAAATTCTAAAACCTAGTTTGTTTAGCCAAATAAAGGGTGTAATGGAGTTTTTAATTTGTAGCAACCTTCGAGGGATTTATTTCTTCAAGTTTATTAACATAAGTACTTTCTCCATATAGGCAGCTTGTAATAGCCTATGAATCGACAAAAGCTCAAGTGAGGTCGCTTTCAAATGATATAGAGCTTACCTAACTTGTGTTATTGTTGATCCATATGAAAGTGCGAGAGAAACCATTTTAGTTGTTTAGTACAAATGGCAAATTTTATTAGCAGAAGAAATTCTTGTAAATTATCCAAACCAAGGTAATTAATTAATGGAGTTTCATAACACACAGCTTAAAACAAATTTAGTTATGTTGTTTAACCTGATTTTTATTAGGCTTAAGTATTCTATTAGAACTTATCAGTCAAGGACTGAGTTACAACTACTTAATTTTACAAGAATCTATTCATTAATGTTCAATCTTTTCCCACATTTTCTTGGGATCATCATCGTGTTCGTTGCTAAATGTTGGGCCTTTTCTGGTATATCTCTGATTTGTTGACAAAAGTGAGATTTAAAAAATTTCTAAAATGCATTTTTCTCTTTTTTGTCTTATTATTTTTGTTTCTTTTTGGCCGTTTAAAATTTTTATTTTAAAAATTTTTCTGGTACCCTGCTTCTAAAATAGTTTGTATACCGCTGAAATAAAGCGAGATTCCCTGAATACATTGGTTATTGACCAGTGCACAGTCGTATTAAACTTGCATACGATTCAATCAGTACATTAACATTTGTATTATCGCTATGAAATGCAACAAAATAATAGCCAAATTGCATTGCTATTGTACAAACCCAGTGTGGCTTGGAATGACAAAATGTGTCCTTAATGAAATGTAATTTAATTAATTGTATAATTATTATTTCATTATTCATGTTTATTTTAAGATTGCTTGCGAGGATCAGGTTATAGAAATAAAAATAGACTAATTGCACATTGATAACAAGCATTTGTCGTCTGTTACCATGACGACGGCTAAATTATTGCTTGTTTTGTGAGCTTTTGCCTAATAATTAGTTATTAGTTAGAGGTTGATGCGAATTGATGTTATTCAGTCAAAAATATTTATTCAAACCGAGCCAAAACTTGCTTGACACTTCGATACATTTTATTAACTGGCAATTTACTTTTGGCGCCCTTGCCATCTAATTTAATATCTATACACCTGTATATTTCTTAAGAATTATATGCATGTCCACACTTTTCAATGAAATGCGACATTGGATAGGTTTCAAATATCTTTTAACGTATCTTTTTCTTATCTAACATCAAAATGAGGTGAAACCTTCCTACATTATATGTCTTTGCATAACACATTATTGATGCAAAGTTTTATAGCGTTTGCGACATCTATAAAATGTTGATTCTTTATGCAAGTATATAGAAATGAAACTTTACTTTGAACTTCCAAACAAATCATTTATATTATTCATTTCATTCATTCATTTTGGCAAATAATACTATAAGCCTTTTCCTCAGGGTTGTCGTATAGCAACATTTATTAACGATTATTCACAGTACTAATTCCAATGTATTTTAGTCTTTGTAGTAATATACATTTATGAATGGGTTAATAGTTCTATAAATTTAAACCTAAAATGTTGCGTTCGGATTATAATCTTGCCGCCGATGCAAAACCGCAAGTCATGTTATGTTTAACACAATTATTGTAAGATTACATTTCATGTTGTAATTAAAAAATAAAATATTAGAAATATTTTAATTTTAGTCGAATCATATTTTTTCAAATTAAAATTATATAAATGTATGTTGGCTAGGGCTGAACAATCATTGGTTGCATTCTAATTGAGCTAAATAACTGAAAATTGGATCGACAATAGCTAGCAAAAGTGAGGTAAGTTATATTTTTTAATGTGGGTTACCTCACTTGTGCTGTTGTCGGTCCATTTATTTTTTTGCTGTAGCTACATTACAGTTAGATACGTTTTTAAAATGATATATCCATGATTTAATGAAAACGAAGAACGATTTTATTTGTGAAAGATTTCATAGAAAATTAACATATTTATATTCATAGTTTGAGCTAAGTACAGTTTTCATATTCTTCCTCTTACAAAAATGACACAATTAAAAATGGGTGGAATATGTTTGATATATTTTTGGCATGTTTATATATTATATGATAGTGTGGAGTCGTATATATGTTATTAATTACATGGCAAGACACTTAACAATTATCATCTTTTCTTAATTATAATTATGTTGGGAAGAACTCCATTGGGAGACTGTACAGTGTACATATAGTTGTATTCATCAACCCAAAATGTTATTACTATTGTGGACTATTTATAAAAAATGTTGAGAAGTTTGAGCACAACCGTTGTTTTCATTAATTCAAGTTATATAACTAGCGCGAGATATACTTCTAATGTTATAACATTAGACATCGTCTAATGCTCTTCAGGGTGCAGCGCTGGGCATCGGCCCGTTTATTTATATAGTCAATCAATCAATCTACAGCGCTTTGTAAATGGATCGAAAATAGCACAAGTGAGGTAAACTCTGTTATTTGAATGTGGGTTACCTCACTTGTGCTATTTTCGATCCATGGATTTTAACTATTGCATCAAGGGATGTCTGCTCGTAAGGATATACAGCCGATGTATGTTGTTTCCCCCTATCTTAATGCAACCCCTTAACGCCTGTAGGGACAAACAAGTGACAATTGTAGGGTTATTTTCAATACAAACTTCATTGTATTGTAGACCTTAGGGTAATAATAATTCAGACCTTAAAGGGTTAAGGAAAAACAATTTTTTTTAAATGCACCTAATGTAGTTTGTGATTTCACTGAAAACACTTTGCTAACTTTGTATGACCAAGATAGTCAAAATTGACATCAACTTGACTGACCTTTGCCAACACTACACTATTTTTGTGCTGATTGAATCAACTTTCTTGTGATTCAATCAAAATCATATCACATTGGTAGAATATGAAACGATTTGGATTGAATCAACACAAAAAATGTCAGTCAATTTAATAATGTCAATTTTGACTATCTTGGACATAAAAAGTATCTTTAAATTACTTTTATTCTTAAACTACAATAATAATAATAATAATGAAGATTGTTTAGTAAATTTACTATTTGTTGGTTATGGTTTAAAACGAGACATTTTAATCTATGTTTACTGTTTTTTTTTAAATTTATTAAAAGTTTTGTTTTGACACAACTGAGAATCTATTTTTTCATTTTAACAATTTCTATCAGCAGCTGAAATTTTTCACCATATGAACAATACATTTGTATTCTTCTTTGATTGGTAAATTTAATCATATTTATAAAAAAAAACTTAATTTTAAAATAAATAATGTAATTGAATACATTTGTATATGTAATACAGTTTAAGCTCGAATATGTTGTGTAATAGTTCAGCTAAATAGATAGTTTAAGCACGTTCAAATCTTATTACTAATGATTTAGCTTGTGAACATTTCATTTATATATGAAAACCTTCTGAATTTTAATACATAGCATTTTTTGTTCAGTTTTTCATCGCCTTCCTTAGTGAAATAATAAGCAAATTCACCGGCAAATCACACATTTAATCTGAAGTTAGAAACATACAATATGACTTATAAGAACTAAAACTTGAATTATGTTTTAGAAAATCTGAAAATTCTCAATTATTGAAATAAGTTGCTAATAAAAAAAAATATTTATTGTTCCTAGTTACCAAGATGGCCAGCAAATAATTCCATTGCAATTGAAAAGTGATATGGCTAATTGATAGCCTTTAGCAGTGTTATTATACACACCGATTTATAAATCATTCCCTAACTCGTATCAGTCTCCTTCTTAACCCCTTGTGGGCATGCACAAAAAATCTAATTGCTGTTTTGTTATTGAGTTATTGTTGAGAATTAACTTGAAAACTTCAGTTTGCCGTCCATCCATCAATTCAATTGCGTACTGTATTTACATAAAAAATATAACCTTGACATTGTGTAGCTTTTGGCTGCAGCTGCGGAGGCAGATTAAATGATTTTTAATGTTGGTTTCGTACACAATAAAAACTAAATAAAGTTTTTCATAAATGATTTTTAATATTGGTTTCGTACACAGGCAGCACTGACAATTGTGATGGCCATTTTTCCATTCAAATTACTATGATCTAATTTGTCTTTTCTTTATTTTTCAGAAAAATTTTCAACACAAAACAATCATGATGTTGAGTCGAGTTAAGCCAAACAAACCAATCACGACAGGCTATCTTCGAGCTTTACTTTCTCGAAAACCAACCTTGTAAATTCATCTGGATTTTGGCCTAGGCCTAATATGACTTGCCTGAGTTGCAACTGGAAAATAGGCCCACGAGCGCCTTCAACTTTATTTTATCAATTATTCTTTTTATTTGGGATTTACCTCTTCGTTCTGCTACAACCCTGTCGGGCGCAACCTACATGGAAAGGTAAGGAATATTTACATGTTTTGTATTATTGGGATTGTATGTAGTGTCAAAATGTGTTCGTTTTTATTTTAAATTTTAAATTTGACAAACGTACATTTGATTTAACTGTTTATAATGAAACTACATTTAATTTTAAAATATTTTATTGGTATACATGAAAGTTTCTAGGTTGTTCTTAGTTTTAGTAAATTTCTTAATCTTAAAAACATGCTTTGTTTCAAATTCAAACGTGTAGATAGATTAAATAAAGTTGCCGTTTATTACAAAAAAGCTTCATTTAAGTGAAAAATTACTTAAAAGAAACATAATTTTTTAAAAAAAATTTCATGTTTAAATCTACGGATATAGCACACCAACGTTAACAATTTATTCAAATTGCTTTCAGCATCTTTCTAATTTTAACATAATTTTGACACAACCAATTGAAATTAATTGTGTAAATGTGTTTTTACGCGTTTTATTAACTGGTTATAATTACTGACATTAAATTTATATTTAAGAAATAAAACCTCAAATGTTTGTGTAGTAGGACTAGTTATTAAAACGGCTGTTTATTTTTTTAAATGACACCATTTCATGTTTTGAAGCATTTTAAAGTGTATAAATGTGAAGTAAATTGCCAAATTGTTTTCTTATTAAGAACAGTTGACGTAAACATTTCATATGATTGAATGAATTGAATGTCTTACCTGTGCGTAAGAGTAGGTTATGTCAAGTTATTACGCACAGTCATACATGCAAAAGCACACCTACACTGTACACACACAAGATTGAAAACTTACACATGAACACACAAACTGTATACATACAGACATACATATGGATGCACACATAAACACATATGAAAATAAACACCTACAACTGAACACACGCATACGTATACACACACATATATATACACACACATATATATACACACACATATATATACACACACATATATATATACACACATATATATATACACACACATATATATACACACACATATATATACACGCACATATATATACACGCACATATATATACACACACATATATATACACACACATATATATACACACACATATATATACACACACACATATATATATACACACACATATATATATATATATACACACACATATATATATATACACACACACATATATATATATATACACACACATATATATACACACACACATATATATATACACACACACACACACACACATATATACACACACACATATATACACACACATATACACACACACACATATACACACACACACACATATACACACACACACATATATACACATATACATATATACACATATACACACATATATACACATATACACACATATATACACATATACACACATATATACACATATACACACATATACACACACACACACATACACACACACACATATACACACACACACACATATACACATATACACACACAT
>JARUHE010119123.1:0-14665 GCA_031471125.1 Archaeomysis grebnitzkii | reverse complement strand
TCTAGTAAAAAGTAGATATATATGTTCGTCAAGTGTCTTATATAATGTACACATGAAGAGCAGGTACACATGAAAGCCGAAATGTTGAGAGATAGATATATATATATTTATTTATATATTTATTATGTAATACTATATTTATGTTATGCCCACCGTTTGAATGATATAGAAATAATAAAATACACACATATATTTACATTAAATGTGTTAATGTAAGAGTCAGATGTTGTAAAATTATTTTTCATGAATTATAAAAAAAATTTGGATCCATTCGACAATTTGAAATGTTATAAGCAAATGATTAAATTTCAAACCACATTCACATCAATATATAATTTTTTTTTATAAAAATTTATAATTCATTATTTTAATATATATATATATATATGATTACAACTATAAAACTATTTAATCAATACATATAATAATGAATATGAATTAACAATACAAACAATTGTTAATTATAGTTACAGCTATAAAATTATAACACAAATTATCAATTTAATTTAATAAAAACAACTATATAAGACATTTAAACCGCATAACTATACAAGATTAGCCAAAGGTATAAAAATCTGAATAAAAACATTTCTAAAAGCTTAAACTTAGTATTATAAAGTATTTTTGTGCTTTATGGTCTTATTATTTACATTTTTTAAGTTTAAACACTCAGTAAGGGAATAACAAAATGGAATTTACTTTTAATTTAAACAAATAACACAGGTTTCAAGTGAACGAACTTACAATAATTGATAATATCAATTTCTGTTGAAAAGTAAAAGACTGAAAGGTAATTTATTATTTATTTAAAAGTAAAAGACTGAAAGGTAATTTATTATTTATTTAAAAGTAAAAGACTGAAAGTTAATTTATTTATTCAACCACATCAACCGTCAACTTGAATGAAACGTGAAAAATTCTTCAAATGATGCAATGTCATTAAAAGAAAAAAAATCATCCTGAACAAAGAAATGGCGGAGGTCACCAACGAATCTTAAAATTTTAATTCTCCAACCAATAATGACCGCATCAAACCAGTCTGACTAGCTGTGACGTCATTAGTAAGTCCTTTCTCAAAATTTATTTTGTAAATTAAATTTTGAATTTAAAATTTTTTTAGTTGAAAGTTTATCGAATATTCGAAAAAGTTTATTCATGAAGTGTAAAATGAGAACGTTGAGTTTTGGCCAGATTAAAAAATGTTGTGGTTGTATAAATTATCTTCTATGATGCTCTTCATTCTTTTTTCTAGTATTTATGGTAAAACTATTCCTTCAATTAATTCTTACCTAATCAACATTGAAAAACAAGGTTTGTAGAAATTGTCTTTTTTTATTTACATAAACATTCATCAACAAATTTTATGAAGCATTGACTAACTTAAACTAATTCTACAACATGAATTTGTTTTTCACTTCATATTACATTAATGCTAATAAAATAAAGCTTACTTAATACATTTATGGAATGATTTAAATACAAATAACTTTTTCTGGCTGGCTTTTAAGGTAAAAGGAAGCTCAGGGAGCAGCTTTTCATTTTCGAAAAATTTGCCACTTTTATCACCTGTATTATCATTCTTATTATAGATGGCTTTCACTTCCCATCTTCAGAGCGCAACTCAGAAAAATGAACAAATAAAACTGATTAGTGAAGACAAAACTTGAAAAAATGTACACAACACAGTCGGAATTTAGGTTTCAAATCACAACCTTAACCTTTAGTTTTACTAATAATTAAATGTATAGAAAAACTATTTTAATAAACAAATTATTTTCAATTGATTATCACTTTATAGAATTCTTAATCAAATTAAATCAATCTGTGGTCCCTCAAGCTTCAATTTTTTTATAGATTTAGGTGAAACATTTTAAATTTAGATCTTCAAATTATTTTGTAAAAACCGAAAACTTTCATCTTCGTAATAAAACATGAAATTTAGCAAAGTTTTTTGACATCTAAAAACACTTTTTTATTTAGTAAAAACATTATTATGCTCACCAATTGTCAATTTTGTTTTCATGCATGTAAATAGTTTCAAATCATGAAATATTATTTTAAAACGAAAATATAGGACAGGAATTTCCAGCACCTTTTGTTAGGAACTCAAAAGAAACAGCAGCTGCCATTCAATAAAATAAATGTTATTTTAATGAAGTAATAAAACAAAAAATATTAGGACATACAACAAAAAAGGTTCTACACAAAACTTTTTTGTAAAGAAATATTTAAAGAAATTCAATTAAATGGCCGTAATAATTTAACTGTAAATTAAATTATGATATTTTAATGAACATATTAATTTATGAATTATTTAGAAATTGTTCAAAAATTAAATCATTTTTCATTAAGTATGATTTTGTACTTTCTAGTAAATGCCTTCGTGAAATCTAGCATTAGTGGCAGCACATCGATCTAAACTAGCTATCCCAATACAAAATTAAATATCACTAACCACATGATCAGCCCCAGCAACTCCACATCAGCAGTGGATTTATTGCAAAGAAACTAATTTTAGTAAAAAAAGTCGCATATCATTACTATGAGCTCATTGATTGTTTTTCGGAAAACAAAACTTACAGGCCATAGTAGATCTATGCTGTACAAGTATATTGCACAATATTTGTGAAAAAGTTAAATCTCATGAAAATAGATAAATATTTAAATATAATAAAAACAATAACTTAATTTAATAAATTTAAACTTACCAATAAAAAAAATATTCCACTTTAACCTCACTTTTAAATGGCACAGACAATAAATGAAATGATTTCCAACGTAAAATATCCCTCATCATCACTGCAACATGAATTACTAAATTTTCAATAGACACACCAATGCATATTCACCATCAAGACCATCTGGTATTGCAGGGTGGACAGAACCCATCCCAGTGGATCCCTTTAATCACGGACAAGCCATGGAAGCAGAGAACCACATTCCAAGAGCCATTTCTGAACGACCAAATAAATGTAGGTTAAATCATTATTTATTATTTGGTCCCAATGGACCAGGCTATGGGTGCAATGCACATTCACCGACGGTCATCCATCCAACTACTAACCAGACCCAACGTTGCTTAACTTCGCAGATCATACGGGAAGTTGTGTTTCAACGTGGCCAAGGCCGTTGACAGGTTAAATCATGCATGGCCAATATTTCCTCAAACTAATGACACCGCTCACTGCTTCGGTTAAATGAAACTTCATTATTTTTTGTCACTCCTTCTAATCATGGATTTAAATCTTCAAAATATCCAAAAATAGATAGCAATATTTCTTCAGACTCTGTTCTATAACAATAGTTCTCTCCTTATTCAGAAATGAAGTATTTTTAGTAATTACACGAGTAGGATTATAATTTTTTAGTAGCATTGGTGTTTTTTTGAGTGTGATTAGTAACTTTGACTAGCATATCGCAAACAATTAAATATAAAAACAAAAACATTTTGAGCTTACATTCAATACATTAACTTGAATTTATTTCAAAATAATTCAAGCTCAGAATTTAAAATTCAATAAATATAAAATTTAACAAAAATATCACAAAATACACATAAATAAAATCTCCGTTCCCTATTGTGACAGTATATTATTTTCATTTCATCTCGTAACAAAATTTTAACTTATATAATTGTTCTGTTTTTCAAGGCATGTATAACATTCTAATTGGAATTAAAATCAGTTGAAAAACTTGTATAGGGTAACTGTATGAAAAATCTGACACTTTAATAACCGCATAATGACATCACCTTTATGTTTATCATGGTTTATGGGGAGTTATTACTTTCTTTTGTTTGTTAGCAACAAATTTAACTATAATTAACCACAAAATAAATCACAACCATAATCCTGATAGTGATATAAGATGGAATGGGAAACTTCCATTGAAATATTTATATGCAGTTTAAAAATCATAAATATAGAATAAACAAATAACCACAACACAAATAAATAGCTGATAGTTCTACAAGTAAATCCCCTTGCACTGCACTAGTTAGACTAGACCAAGTGCATAACATAATTTTGTAAGGTATAATAAATAATGTTTTTCAGTAGTGGTTTGTCTTATTGATAAAAAATTACATTGGTCCATTATTAACAAAAGTCCCTATAGTTATTTTTAAAATTAACATTCGTCAATAGTATCGGTTTTTTCATACAGTTACCCTATTTGTAAGATAATCATTATTATATTATGTACAAAAACAATGAAATTATACAATTATCTAAAATTTTCATCAATCATTTGTTTTACAAAAAATAATACATAGACAATCTTTGGTAGTTGAGTATAGCATTAGGTTGAATTGTTCTGTTTTGCACTGAAACGTTTGCCCTGGACAGACATTTTCTGACTGATGTCTTCTTTCATAGATCACTTTACTTTGCCTATGAAATCACTTATATAATAAGGTGGCCATCAAGATATAATTATTCGACATTCTTAAAATTATAATTTCAATAGAACTTGAATATTCACATAAAACAACTATAAAGCCAATATTATCAGAAACTACTTAAATAATAGTATAACAGCTAAGACCTTAGTATTCAATAAATATATACAACAAAATATGTAACAATTTTAAATAAAAAAGTTGAAAAAATTTAGTTCATAAATTTGCAGACTGAATGAATTAATTCAAGTGAGGTTAAAGATATGTTTTCTTTATTTATTCCAAATTGTGACCTGTAGCAAAAACAGAAAAAGGCACACCTAACTAACATGAACCTCATTAATCTACTACCTCTAATTTCAAAATATTGCTGGTGTGAAACAAAGCAGAAATAAAACGTGCTTATTTTATTATAATGGAAATAAATTATCTTATTATCCTTATTTTTTTTCCATTTAAATTGACAAAGCTCCATAATTGATATTATTTGGATTTATAAGAAATTTACCTCAAACTGGAAGCATTTGACATTATCCATCCACTTAATTAATCTCAAATGAGCTTCAGGCTAGTATGATATCATCTTACTCGAATTGTTACTACTTTCATTTTGTGTGATTGGTCTTTGAAAATGATGATATTTCAGATTCAACTTTATTTTCGAAATGAAACCTATTCCTCGTGTCATTTGTGTTAACATAATGTGTTTAAATGATGTCAATGTAGTATTTTAAATTCTTATCTCTTCATGTTACAATTTTTGACATATTTAATGTTTTGAAAAATGGTAGTTAAATTATGTCTGAAACTAAAATTATTTTTATATTTATTAAATGTATGTATATCATACTTTGATTTTCTTTTTGTACTCAATATTGAGGAAATTTTTTTATTGTTGTAAGGTTACTATGTTTTTTTTATATTCAATGTTCATCATTCACATATAGTTTGTAAAGCAATTTCTAAATAACATTGGCTTCATAAAATGATATATGCAAGGATTGGTGAGTCAGGCATAATAGCTCACATCAAATTGAACTGTCAGACAAGATATAAAAAAAATATATTGTAAATAGATACAAAACATCTTGTAATAGACATGACTTATGACAAAATAATTTTCTAATTACATTTTATATAAATTATTGTCAAAAATATCTTTTGTTGTGATGGTAAACGGCAACGCCGGGTAGATCACACGGGCGTTATGGGCGTCGAAGACCCGGAGTCGAGACATTCACTGATCGGACAACACAGACCATAAGGTCACATGTTCATGTTCACAGTCAAAATCTGACCATCATGGTTTTGTACTTCAGAGTCGGCAATTTCGGTGGAGAAGGAATCTGTAACATTATTCTTCTTTGTTTATTCAAAATAAATTAAATTTATCTGCAAATAACAAATAATTCAATTAGAAACAAATATAAAATTCAAAACATTTCTAATTTCTAAAAAATGAATTAATGCCTTATGGCAACAAGATCTATTTCTATAAAGTTATTATTTTTTGTTCTTCCAATTGACACAATGATCAAGTACATAAGATCTTGGATCTTGCCAACCTCCTTATCATCACTTAAAACTAGCTGATAAATCTGGCTTTCGTAACTTCAGATGATTAACTAGCTGAATAACGTGTCACAATTTTTTTGTGTTAATTTATTCACCAAACCTTGTATTTTTTTGTCTATCATTCAGTCACGTGTCTTAGCCTGAGCATAGAAATGCAGAGCTTATGAACCATTCTTTATGGGGGAAGGGATTAAAATGTTTCGGATATTACGCGATTACTGTACATTGATGTAGTTCTGTACTCCACAGGAGATAAAAAATCAATATTCACAGAAGAACAACAAATGTGAAGTTTTTATTATTTACAGAAAAATGTTCAGTAACACTGGAGTCACTATCTATGAGCTGAAAAGCTATATATAATATATCTACGAGTTACTTTGCTGTTTGAAAGTATGGTTCCATATTGCTTGGCAGAAACACTTCATAGATAATCAATAACCACAAAAAATAAATTTAATATGCAAATGTGAAGAAAATAATTATAGATTTTAGTTAAGAAATAAAATTAGAAAGAAATCAAAAACGAAAGACAAATATCTGGAGTATGTTTTCACGTTAGTTAAAATAAATAATGAAGGGGAGCAAATAAGAAACTATAATAAGTAGTCCAGAAAGAAATGAAACAAGTAAAGATAAAACATTAAATAATGTTCAGGCACAAGAGCGTTCTAGCAAAGGCTGTTAGAGTCAAGTCATTTAATCCCATAGACTTTAAAAAGCCATTTTATGGATTGGTAATAATTAAAACAAACCAACACAAAGTGAATTCAAATGATTTCTGAAAATGTAAAGGTGTTCTGTTTTTTTCAAATGGAAACAATTATTAACTAACTAAGTATAACATTTATTAAAGATTAATTTGTAAAAATACATAACTAAATACTTAAGAAATAGCAAAAAATGAAATTTGTTGTGCAAAAAAATAAAATTTTTCTATACAAAAATTATTTATTGTTAACATGTCATGAAGATCACAAAAATTAAAAAATATCAAGTATTAAAAGATCCCACAAAAATAATTCAGCAGATATGACAAAAATTTATAAAAAATAAATCAACCACCAAAAAAATTTTACAATATGTAAAACTTAAAATAAATCAGCTCGTAATATACAGTATAGAACAACCAACACAGATCACCAAAAAACATATTGAGCTTAATGCCTGAATACATATTATTGTAATGTTTGCATTGAAAGTAAATCTGATGAAACATTTCTTATTCGTCCAATAGATATTAAAGGGTTATTTTTTACCGTGAATGAATAGTAAAAACTTGATGGGGTCACAAAACAAGTTCTGATCACTGTTCTTAGTGACCTGAATTTTGCCGAATCAATCTAAATTTAAAGTTTTTTGTGGCATCAGCTCTTTCAAATAGCAAACATGAAAGCAAAATTATTCAACTAAGAACTATTTGTAAGATAGAAACATAAAAAGTCAAGGTGCCAAAAAATATTTTTCCTTTTTAAAGAAGACGTTGGTTTTTGATCGTTTTTAAGTTTTTATTGCAAAAGAGGCTACTTTGTGCTAATTTTTTGGGTTAATGAGGACAAAAAAAATCTTGAAGGATAAAATTTCCTTGTTTTTGGCACCATGCAAAAAGTTATAACAAAATGATAAGCTATTTAGTGTTTAAGATTTAGATTTCAAAATCTAAATCTGAAATTGAGAATGCCAATAATCAAAACAAAACAAAAAAAAAGGCAAGTTGTTATTATACCAAATATAAAAGAAGATTGGGAGTGTTGAAATGAAACAAACAAAATATTAAAGTGTAAAAAGAATGCAAGAGTGTGTATTTTACAAGAAATTTATCAAGCAAGTCTTACCTCAAAATGGAATTTCAGGCAAATGCCTCAATGTCATCAGTAAATGTTTATAGCTTTACCGAGAAAGAATGGAACCGAGATGCTACAGTCAACAGTCAAAGGTATTTCAAACATATTCAGTTATGAAGATGGAAACTTTTCATTCATAAACAAAACAAGAAACAATAACATTATAACCTAACTTTTCATTACATTTTTAGATTTTAATGAACGTAATTTCAACAATAAAAACATCCTCATCATCAATTGAATCACTATACAAAATGGGAAACTAAACCCGCCAAACTTGACCGAAAATGTCATGTGCCATAGAACGAAAATTAGGAAGAACAATAACTATACCTAACAAAAACTTTTTATAAAGTATCTTCTAAGGATCACAACTAATAGAAAATTGAATGTGTTGAACAATCAGTTATGGTGAAATGAAAATTATCGGTTTAACAAACTCACTTGTTATTTGGTCTGATAATTTATAAAGAACAAAATAAAATGGCAAATACTAAATGATTAAATATTTTTATTACCCAAACAGAGTGAAAAAACTAGAAAATAATTATATTCATGGTTATAAAGGTAATTTTAAAGAGTTATGCCAAGTTGATAATAAATGCAAAAATATAAGACTAGAATATTCCTATAATCATAAATAATTTAATAAGTAAAAGTCCAAAGTGTTTATACTAGAGTATTAAAGGTCCATAGGTAGTTATAACTAGTGATGTATGGATGGAATTTTATAATCTGTCAGGATCTAGATTATACCCGATTCAGTGGTCAGATATCCATAAATTAAATAAACATTCCTGTTTATATAAAAACATGCATACATAATGGCAAAATTATGTAGTGGTTATAAAAGTATTGTAATTAACAGTCGAGTTAGGTTAACCAAGCTGAATTATTATAAAGTTGACATAAGTAGCTAAATAATTGAATTTACACATTTAGTTGACGATCATCAATTTACCATTACGATCTATACAAAAACTTGGCATTAACAACATTCTAGCTTTGAATTAAGTTTAATTATAATTTACAAATAAAGATGTTTTTATTGTAAAATGATAAACTTATGTCATCGTGGTTAACCTAAATGTCATTTTTTTTAAATTATCCACTATATGTTTTTTCAATTTCATGAATCAGGTAAAAGTATTTATTATATTATTTTAACTCGATATTTATACCCTATTGAGAAACTATTTATTTTATGATTTTAAGGTGTTGATGCACTGAACAGATTGTGTGCCTGCTATGCAACAGTCATACATAAACCAATATCAATTTTTCTTAATAATACAATTTTTAGACAAATATTAATAAACATTTTATTAATATTTTTACAAGTTCAACTTGCATAATAACTAATGAAGCAGACTGTAAATATGAATCACCTTAATAATCTTTAATCCTCACTTACAGAAAAACACAAGGAATATGCATCTTTATATTTTCTTTCTTAAATAGTGACAATGAGCAATTGTTTTTTCTTAAGATCTTTTTAAAATAATTTTAGTGGAGTAAACAACAAGACTTTAGAACAAGTTGATACATGCTCAATCAGTACAATCATACTTGTTCACACACCACACATAAATTGAAGATCATAAGTTAAATAAGTAAGCTTGTTTTTTTTTTAATTTAGAATTTTCATTAATTGTCTAATTATTTATACAAATCAATAAGCGTATAGCTATGCATTTACTACATTCCAATTTAGAAATATTTATTTATTTAACTTGAACCATTAAAAAATATTAGATTACACTAAAGCTATTTAAACACCCATATCATATGTAAGTACTTTAAATATTGTAAGACCCTTTCAAGTGTATCCTATGACGAATAAATTTGTGAAAAAACAAATTCATTTTCTACTGGATAGAAAATCTGGTGCATCACTAGTTATAACTCCTTAATCTACGAAGTAAATCAGTTAGACACATTCTTTCCTGAGATTGATCACAAATTATGAAAAACTAACTCAAATGTCAAGAAATGAATTGTAAGTACAATACAAATTGAGAATTAATTAAACTAAGACTATAGTAGATATATACAGTAGTTGATAATTATTAATGGATTGATTGATTGGTGTCCCCTATTCATTTATTTGAAAATATGTTTGTCCATTACATAAATAATATATATCCATATTTAATTGTCTATATGCAACAACCATCAAGAAATTTCAAAATAAAAAAATAATAAGCATTACATCAAACTAAAATAGGGTTAGAGCTCATGCCAATTGAATGAAATGATTTGTGAAATGTAAATCCTATTGTTAAGATGTTAAAAAGAATTTAATACAACTCCAGTGTATGTCAAATAAAAATTTTTGTCATGAACATAAGAGACAAAATTTATTGAGAATCATTAGACGAGAAAACACACAAAGTCAACAGTGCTTTTCCTGAATCTGTATCAATGCTCTCAATTGAAGAATCTGAAATGAAATGACAGCATTAGGAATGTTTCCTTCGAGACGAGATTCAATTCCATTCAATACAAAACTAAGATATTCTAGAATATGCATGTCAAACCTAAGTTATTTTTTATACATTCATTTCATATTTGTATTAAGAAAAACAGTCATTGACTTCCGGCAACATATCGCATTGAGTAAGCAAATATGGTTGGCTAAAATTTCAACAGAAATAAACTTTTCAGAAAAAAATGATTCTGGTAAATATAACTTGAAGATCATAATAAACAATTACTTTTGTTCAATGAAACTTTATGGAACTCTACAAATAAAAACTTTAAATTTTTATACTGACATTTTAGATCCAAAATTCCATAAATATTAACTTTAAAAAAATGACTAAATACTAAACAAATTTTGCTAAGTAAAATTTTCAGTAACTTTTCAAATATCAATACTTAGAAACAACGCCAAAGACAACACCTATATAGAGTTTTTGCCTACAGCAGACTTAGTAAAAAAACAAAGTAAGTTTTGACTACAAGAAATGTCCACTCTCTGTAGAATTTTATCAACAGAGAAAACCCTTTGCTATTGTTTTACTACATTAAAAGGTTATACATAAGAAAACCTTACGGGTTTATAGCGGAGACCTACACAATCATTGCTCTAAATTCAACAAATTCATATAAAAATAGCAGACCTCCCAGGAAAATTCCTGAATTTTTTTATTGTTTTAATCCTATTGAAATATCATAAATCAGCGGGAAAATAAGTTGCAGGCTTATTTGAAAATATTTTCCTTTATAAACTTTATATGCAAATATCTTGGTTTTTTCCTGCAATTTATAAAAGTTGATTTTGAATCTAATAATTTGAGCCTAAATTTTTCCAACCTGTATTATGTATCAGATAAATAAATACAGGCAATGTAAATTGACCAGTGAAGCTCGCTCATACAATTTTCAGACTGCAGCTTTCTCTTCCTTTCGACACCCATATCAATTTGCTCACTTGCCGTTTTTAATTTTGCAGCACTTCAATTTCTTTCACCTAAAATGACTTATATTTTCGAATTACCTTCAATTATTGCTTCTTCTGCCACCTGAATTCCGACTTTGGTTAACTTAATTTTCTCATTTATTTCAGTTAATACATTGTTTTTGTTCTTTTCTTCTGCTAAATGTCTTAAAGCTTTAGCTTTTGATTTTAAATCTTGATCATATTTTTTGTATGATTTTTTTACTGATTGCAGTAGCGTTTTGTCTATATTAATATTCATGGGGCCTCCAACATTTAAAGAATAATTCTTCTTATAGCAGTTAAGGTCTCCTCCCTAAGTAAAGAACCATGAGCTTCTAGCATTTTCTTATTTATGGCAATGCCTTGCACCGGGCCGGCATTATCATGAGATAAAGAAAACATACATTTTATGAATGCTGTTAATTGAGGATATTTAGGAGACCATAAAGTGTCCGAAATTTTAAAAACATTAGCCCAAAAATAGTCAGCTCTGATGGATTTTGTGTCTTCACTTGGAATAAGGTCGATCCATGTAGTCTCAATGCTTTTCCAATATGATTCTATAGGCTTATTTTTATTTGAAAATGCAACTGTAGGTTTAGAACATTCTGAGGGTATTTCTTCGATCATTAACATTTGCTACTGTTCTTTAATTGTGTTGCAAATATTGTCTATTCTCATAGTATCATCCGTTTAGAATATAGTGTGCATTTTATTCATCAAAACCGAACACACTTCTTTACTGAGAAAAGCAATTGCATTTTATGATTCAGAATGGTTGTACTTTTGCGGTTGTAGATATTGTGCATTTTGCAAAATTTTATTGTGTAATATGTGATTTTTTGCAGGTTTTTAATAGTTGTAATATAAAATTGACAAAACGTCTTTTGAATATTTATCTTATCTTCAGTGGAGAGTGTTGACGACTGAAGAATTTCGGCAGTTCTTGTCACGAAATCAATACTTTCAAGGTTCTTGCAATTTTTGTCATATTTATTTCAACCAGAAGTGAGCCTTCAGTAATTGGTTTTCCATTGGAGTGCGTTATTGAGATAGATTTGACAAATTTATGTATTAGGTTGTAGAGTAGGATGGACATACTTTCATACATAATATGGATCATTGGCTCATTCCGTTGCATTTTTAGTAAATATGATTCAGAATCTGATGCTACAAAAGAAATGAAGCATAAATGTGGTTTTGAGCAGTCATTTTTAACATTTTTTAAACAGTTTTAAAATTAAAACAGGTCGGGTTAGTGATTCAGGATTGAAGTTCAGTAATGTACAATGAAAGAAACTTTAAAATACATATTTACTTGTTTGTTCAAGTGAATTGGGCAAGAATAGAAATGCGATTTAAAATTTAGATTCTATAGTCCATTACAACTAGATAAATTGACATTACGTAAGGGAGTTTGAATAGCTGTGATCTAATCAGTAAGATGTTAAATATTGGGACTTCCTGTTTGGTGTTTATAATGGTCTTAAACAATGGTTTCAGACATACACTAATTTCAAATTTTTCTGGAGTAAAAGATGTTGAGTCGAGTAAATTGTCTTTTTTGGTCTTATTTGTTTGCCAGATTTTGAATACTCTAACAGCTGTAAGGATAAATCCATCTCATACAAACTTTAAAAGTATTTCAGTCTATATAACAATGATTCAGAGTTAACAATAAGTGAATGACTCTTCCCTAAAAATTACTTTTTGACTATTAAACTGTCCTACAAAAAGAATTGAAAAAGCCTTGAAAGATAAGAAAACATATTTGAATATAAAAATATAATATAAACTAACATTTTTCAATAGGTTTTCAATCTGTCAAGTTTGGAAAACTTACTTAATAAAACCAAGACTACTTAGATTATTGTTGAATGTTATAGGAGAAAGAAATAAAATCCGGCCAATAAAACGTGTTCATTTTTGTACCCCTATCAAGAAGTTTAAAAAATTTCCAAATCAAATTTAAATAATATAGTTTTATTAAATCTTACCCAAAAGCTAATATATCAAAGGATGGGAAAAAAAATAATGCAAGTTTAAACTCTTTTAGTTTTACGATAAACTGAAAAAAATAAATTTGTGTTAATGTTATTTGTTTTGACCCCAAAGTTAATCTAGTGTTTAGGTGCTCACTTGAACAATGATGTTTTTCATAAATGTTTATGCATGAAAATATGTTTCTATAAATTAGCAGTTTATTGTATGGGTATTAAAATTAATGGAAGGTTGAAAAAACTATCACAAAAATGCATGAATTTATAAAGTTGCACATGCATCACTAGTAGGGAATACAAATGATGACTATGTACGAGTAAAACAAAATTAACTAAAAAATATTGTCTCAATGGATAAAAAACAATGTATTAGTTTGCAAGCTACGTTACTATAAACAAACTTTACTAAATTACTAAATAAAATAGTTACCAAAAAATTGATTTCATTTGACATAAGTAATTTGAGTATCAAGATCCGTACCTCTGTTGGATCGCTTGGGCGGAAGTAGACAGAGGATGGAGAGCGCCATCGTTCCATGCCACAGGGAATGTACATAATGGTAGTTTTCAACCGTTTGGAGGAAGGCATAGCAGATAAGACCAAGACAGGCTAAAACAGTTCCGGGTATCAGGCAACGAAGCCAATATTTCTTGCGTGGGTAACAGGTGTTGTCTTTGTATGTATGATAAACCTGAAAAACAATCCAGACTTAAAATTAAAAAAATCTTGCTACCAGGCAAAAAATTGAATACAGCTGTTAATGAATAAAGTTAAGTTAACTTAACAGCACAACAATGAAAATATGATCTAGAAAAGCTTTTAAACTATTTTCTATCGTGCAATTTAGAAAAATATTGGTAACTCGCATGTTTTTAATTGCATAATTAGTTAATATGTTTATATATGCTTCAGCACATCATATTTCATTAAAACAGCTACTGTTGTTTAATTTCTTCCCAAAATATACACACAGTAATCAACATTGGGCATTAGTTCAGTGTATTGATGGTACTAAATTCTAGCAACACCTAACAAACTAATAAAAAGTACTAAAGTTTATGGTTATGGAAATAATAAATAGGTGCTATACAACCTTCAAAAGTTTTATCACTTATAGTCAGCTTAGATGTAATAGCATTATGATAGTTTTAAAGAGAATCTTTTATTTATTTGTGATTTCAATAACCTTAAATTGTAACCATATCAGAAAGCTATAAATTGATCACATTTTGAATGTTGAATGAATGTTTTTTCACCCATTCTGTTCTATTGAAGCCTAATTGCAATACTAGTAATCCACGAACCAGATGGTTCAAATGTCTCTCGATGATTCATTCAGTAACTTTAAAAAAAAATTCTCTAAAAATATCAAATCAAAAATGGTGTTACAAAGTGAGAAAA
>JARUHE010119012.1:0-14667 GCA_031471125.1 Archaeomysis grebnitzkii | reverse complement strand
GATTCAAGCAAAACAGGAGAACCTCCCTCAGACAAATGAGAAGTACCTAATTCAAGCAAACGGTGAGTACCAAATTCAAGCAAAATGTTAGTAGTAAACTCAAGCAAAATATGAGCACCTCCTTCTGGCAAAAGAGAAGTAGCTAATTCAAGGAAAAAATGAGTACCTAATTCAAGCAAATGGTAAGTAAAAAACTCAAGAAAAAGGTGAGTACTAATCTCCAGAAAAAGATGAATACCTAATTCAAGCAAAATGTGAGTATCAAACTCAAGCAAAAGGTGAATATATGTTTCAAGTAAAATGTGAGTACCTCTTTCAGGCAAAAAAGAAGTACCTACTTCAAGCAAAAGGTGAGTACAAAACTCAAGCAAAAGGTGAATACCTGATTGAAACAAAATTTGAGTACGTCCCTCGGGAAAAAAGAAGAGTACACAATTAAAAAAAAAATGGGAGTACTTCTTTCAGGCAAAATAAACATACTAAATTCAATAAAAAGGTGAGTACCAAACTCAAACAAAAGATGAGTATCTGATTAAATCAAAATATGAGTACCAAATTCAAATAAAAAGTGAGTATCTGATTCAATCAAATTTAAGCAAATGGTGAGTATCTCTTTCAGGCAAAAAATAACTACCTAATTCAAGTAAAATGTGAGTACCAAACTAAAGCAAAAGTTGAGTACCTAATACAAGCTAAAGGTGTGTACCGAACTCAAGCAAAAGTTGAGTACCTAATTCAAGCAGAATGTAAGTACCAAACTCAAGCAAAGAGCGATTGATTGATTAAAGCAAAATATCAGTACCTGATTCAAGCCAAATGTGAGTACGTCCATAGAGCAAAAGATGAGTACCTAATTCAAACAAAAGGTGAATACCAAACTCAAGCAAAATCTGAGTATCTGATTCAATCAAAATGTGAGTCCCAAACTTAAGCAAACGTTGAGTAGCTGATTCATGCAAAATATGTGTACCTCCTTCAGGCAAAAAAGAAGTACCTTATTCAAGCAAAAGGTGAGTGCCAAACTCAGGCAAAAGGTGAGTACCAAATTAAAGCAACAAGTGAGTATCTGATTCAAGCAAAAGGTTAATACCATACTTAAGAAAAATGTGATTATATAACTCAATCAAAAGGTGATTACATGATTCAAGCAAAAGGTGAGTACATGACTCAAGTAAAAAGTGAGTACCAGATTCAAGCAAAACGTGAGTACATCCTTCACACAAAAGAGGAATACCTAATTCAAGCAAAAGCTGAGTACCAAACTCAAAAAAAAGGTGAGTACCTGATTCAAGCAAAAAGAATACCAGATTTAAGCAAAATGAGAGTCCTCCCTCAGTCAATAGAGGACTACCAAACTCAAGTATAAGGTGAGCACCGAATTCAAGGAAAATATGAGTACCTGATTAGAGCAAAAGGCGAGTTTCTGATTCAGGCAAAGGGTGAGTACCAAACTCAAGCAAAAGGTGAGTACCTGATTCAAGCAAAATGTGAATACTAAACTGAAGGAAAATGTAAGTAACTGATTCAAGCAAAAGGTGATTACCAAACTCAAGGGAAAGGTGAGTACCAAACTGAAGCAATAGATGAGTACCTAATTCAAGCAAAAGGTGAGCACCAAAGTCAAGCAAAAGGTGAGTACCAAGCTCAAGCAAAAGGTGAGCACCAAACTCAAGGAAAATGTGAGTACATAAAGCACGAATAAATCCATCATTATGTCTAGTTAGAAAATGGCTACAAACAACTAATCTTTATGATACACGTTTTGAAAACGTAGCCTGATAAGTTTTTAAAATGTTATATAAAGCAGCATACAATCCATGTTAATAAAAAGTTCCGTACAATTGGTTTTAAATTTTAAGTTTGAAAAAAGAAAAATGTAAATATGAAAACAATGTATCAAACATTATATTTAAGAAAATATTTAATTATGTGCTTAATCATTCTTGTTATTTAACACTTTAACCGTTTCTTGTAACACCGGTGATAGATAACCCTAATAGCTTACTCCATCTTATGTTACACCAGTGATATAAATTAAGTTAGTTGCGTTTTTAATTATATTTCACAGGTAACTAGTTATCTGTATAGATGGAGTAAGCTATTAGGGTTATGTATCACCGGTGTTACATGAAACGGCTAAAGTGATAAATTAAACAAGCTGGTGCATGGCTCAATACCTAAGTTAATTTTTTAGGACACTGGTGCTTTTGTGGCTGGTACGCCTGTTAGCGTTCACCTGTTTTTATTGACTTGTGAATGTTTTTCTGTGTTTTTTAATGAGTTATTATTATAGGTAATGTTTGTACTATTTGAAATTCTGTTTGTGTTTCATATAATTGTAGTTTATGCGATGCTCAATGTTCAGTGTGACAGGTGGGTCACCGAACACGTGTTTTGATCACGTGACTTTGAGGTGGACAACTGTTCGTGTGTTCCTGTTTGTTTTTGTCGAAACTTACATACCGAAGCTCTACATAGGTGTTGTTCTTATGTTGCCGGCGTCTATGTCTGTGTCTGCGTCTGCGAATGTGTCTGTGTCATCGTCCGCTTGTGTGTCTATATCTGCGTATGTCTCGTAAACTTGTGAAATTAAAAATGATTCTAGGTTATCAGTTTCTTATTTCATTATATATTGATATAATATATTAACATCCTTCATTAGGAAGAGTTTTTATTAAATAACCAGTTTAATTAAAACAATTTGTATTGGTTTATTGATATTTTAATACAATTGTGAATATAGCTTTATTTTCATGTGAATAAGTTGTCTTTAGCAAATTAAAGCAATGGAAGCTGTCTTTGTATATTCAAAAAGTTTGTGTAATTGTTGAATACAATTCTATATATTAATATATTAACATTTTTCTTTAAATTTTTTAGAACAAAATTTTCTCTAAACCTTCAAACATAAATCTTAGGTAACCAAGAATTTGATGATAAATTAGCAAAAACTCATAAAGTGTCTATTATTTAAAAAATATTTTTTTTTTGCAAAACAGGCCTTAAAGCATCTTACCTTAAAATCTCCAGTTCTTTTCATTTGCTATATATAATTTTTTATCTAAATCTTCAAATAAAAATATCGATTAACCAAAAATTTCAGCTTTCTTATAACATGTATGTTTTAATAAGTAAATACTGATTTTTAAAAATCCTTACTGACACCATGATAGAATGTTATGTTCTTAATTTTCTTTTAGGCAAATTGTTAAATTTGGTACACATTCTTGTCCTGTTCTTTTAAAGTTTTATCACAATTGCTTGTCCCAGTCTTTTAAATGGTTAATAGTTACCAATATTATAACCTTTTTGCCAGTTCGCATTTTTCTGACTAGTACACCTTTGTCTAACAACAAACTTATATGTTCTATTTACATTCAGAGAATTGCGCATTTGATGATGTAAGATCAAATATCAAAGGATGAACGGAAGTTGACGAAATTATTTATTTAGGCCTTGTAAATACAAATATCTTTAATTTACACTTTTAAAATAATACAAATAGTAATTATTTGCACAATGTATACTAGATAATTCTTATTATGTGGGATAATCAACGTTGATATCATCAAATTGACTAACCAGTATTAACAGTGCAAACTTTTTTATTGATTCAATCAACATTCCTGTAATTTAAACAAAACCACAATTCAAGAATAACATTAGATAATACCAAAAACAAAAAATGTTTTCAAATTTTTTCAACTTTTATTTTCTTAAATTTTATTAATTTTGAAAAAAATTAAGGATTTCACAAGTATTGGTGTAACCACTTGTTAATTGGAGCTGAAATACATTTTACGAATAAATAAAAATGCAATTCTGAATGGTTGTGTTTTCATATCAACTCATGAGACATCTCCAAAAACATTTTAGAAATACAAATACAAACAACTAATGTTAAAGAAATCATTTTTATACATAGATAAAGATTATTTTTTAAAAGTATCACCACAAAAGATTAAATAATTTAGTTATGGTATGATACAATATTTTACTAAACAAATTATTAATCATTCAAAAAATGCATTTAAGTTGGTACCATAAATAGATCTTCACACTTCATAAAATCAAACTTCTAAATTCCATGGATGAGAATTTCAAAAGTTTTTTCCAAGTTTTAATTGGCCGTCTGTTTAAATCAGGACTGTCAGATATGACTGATTTAAAAGATTTTTATTTGTTTAAACAATTGTTTTAAAATTGATTTTGCTCATATAATCAGCTATAGACATACTTCGGCAAAATAATTAAATTTCCAACTAAATTAGCTTAGTTTTAGGGAAAATATTAGGGTAAGTTGCGGAATTGCGTCCACGTTTGGTACTTTATTTTCAAAACTCTATATCTGACTCAATAATTGAGCCATAACATATTAGTCTAGTGCATTGTGTACTGGCAAGATCAATCTATGTTTTCATTACTAATAACACAAATAGATACAACGCATACTTTTTATAGGTAAATTTAAGTAAGCTAGTATATTGATGTGATAAAAGGGCGTGTTGTGGTCGGTTTTTCAACGCTTAACCCTTTAACACCTGTAGGGACAAAATAGTTACGATTGTATTGTTGTTTTCAATGCAAACCTCATGGTATTTTAGACCTTAGGATAATTATAATTCAGGCGTTAAAGGGTTAACCAACAAATTAATTGTGTATGCTGTTTAATTTGAGTTGATCAGAATTCCAGCATTGTTTACACGCGTATTTTTTGTATCCACTATAGATACCAATTTAAAAACATTAAAAAACAATAAATATCGTCATATATTATTAGTTTGAAAAAAATGTATTACAATTACTGTGAAATTCCTAAGTTGTGAAGTTCTGAGTTATGAACAGCCCATGTAATAGCAAACCTGAATTATGTATTTATGAATATTTTTCAATCTTTTTCTTTTGAGAATCTTGAGTGGAAATGATACGAAAAGTAAATTTTGTGAAAACACTAGACATAGCACTTGTGATCGCCAACGGTTTAATTTGTATTACAATTTTAATATGTTACAACTGTATTGTTTATTTTTATGTGTTAAACTATATGAACGAGGATATTAGAAAAAAGATGAACATTTTTTTTTATTATTTGTTTTCTTTCCTTTAAGGTCCTTATTGGTGGATTAAAATGAAAAAGAAAAAATGTAGGATATGGTAACAAATTTTTAATTACAAGGCATATCTGGTCACCTGCGTATCTCATACCTAATTATGTTAAAATTTTATTTTTTCCATTAGTTAATGTTTTTTTATTGCTATATATAACGTTTAAATCAATAGTAAAACTTACACCAACTTATTGTTTGTGTTTAACACTTTAACCGTTTCTTGTAACACCGGTGATGCATAAGTATAATGGCCTACTCCAAATATTTGCCTGTATAAATGCATCAACACATAAACTAACTTGTTTTGTATCACTGATGTTACATAATATGGAGTAGGCCATTATACTTATGTATCACAGGTGTTACAAGAAACGGTTAAAGTGTTAACAGAGTATGATGGCTTGATTGTTCATATACTTTGTAGGACTGAACTGGTTTGAAACCATATTATTGATATAATTGGCAATAAACTTTTTTATTTGCTGAAGGACAATAAGAAAATTTATTTTTTATTTGTTATTCAAACTGAAACAGTGGATGTGTTTGGTCGTGTAAGCTATAGCTATTGAAAATTTTGCGGTTCTACCAAGTTTATTTCATTTAACACAATTCAGTATTAGTCTCAATTAATAGGTGCAGGCAAATTTATTTTAAAAAAATGGTAATAGGCTTTATTATTCTTACCTAATAGGGTACTGCCCCAAAGTTCGAACACTCAAGAATTTTTTTTAAATAAAAGACTCAGTAGGACTTGTAAAATTCTTAAAGGAAAATTTTCAGTTCTTATAATACCAATAAGTACAAACAAAAATCATATAGTTAATTATAAAACACTTGATTATTGTTATGAATGGATCGACAATAGCACAAGTGAGGTAAGTTCTATGTTATTTGAATGTGGGTTACCTCATTTGTGCTACTGTCCATCCAAATTTATGTTGTACACTAAAAACTCATACAAAGCGTAATTACTTGAGGTTTTAAAACAAAATTTTTTCGCCTCACAAACTTTGATGTACAAGTATAGTATGACGTATCATGTGGTGGAGTTATTTTCTACTAATAAATTTCTTAAACAACAAATAATTTGTGTTCGAACTTTTAGAAAAATAGTTTTAGTTTTTACTCAAGATCGAACATCTGTTCGAACATTTATGAACATGCATAGATGTTGGAAGAACCAATTCCTTCCATTGAACTGAACAGATATCTGATGCTGACATCATCTCGTAGACATTTAGAAGGGAAGAGAAAGAGTTTCTGTCGCTATAAGAACCAATAACGTTAATGTAGTTCCTGTTTATATGTTTTTGAAGTGTTTTATGTTTATACAAAGAAACCAAGTATTTCTCAATAGATATTAACATAATTTGTCATATAACGTAAGTACAGTACTTAAATATAAATTAGTGCAATTTACGCCATGTTGGACCTTTTGAAAGTTGTTTTAGGAATTGTTCGAATATACATCGAACATACATCGAACATATGAGAATTGTTTGAAATTTTCTCCGGACAAGTTGAGGAAGGATTACTCTTCTATCTAGTGTGGAAACTTGTGTTTGTTGTTTTCTTTGTTGTGACATAAATGGACATTATGTTTTCGCGTTGTCGACTAGTAAAACTGCTCGTTGTAAAGGATGGTTTCTACATTACATTTTTTTTCTATAGATGGTACACCACGATTTATTATCTTCCCTTGGAGAGCTAGACAATTTAAAACAGTTAATTTAAAATCGGCAAAAATGAATATTTGATATGCTTTTTTCATTCATGGCCTTACTGTTACTCTCAATCTTATACATACTTGGAAGGTATTGTTTTAGCCATGGCCTTTCTTTTAATGGAATTATCTGTTCACCCACAGACATGGTTAATTGAAATTCAGTTGAATATATTTCTATTTTTTCAAGAAGCGGTCTCACTTTAAAAAATGATCACAATATAAATGTATTTTTATATATTACTCTATTGTTTTTACATCGTGAGTCTTAAAATTAAGCAAAAGTGTAGACTCTTTTTAATATGATTATGTACTTTATTATGTAAATAGGTTTCGACTAATCACAATTTATGTAAACTGATTCGGAATAATCGCAAGTTGTGTAAATGATTATGAATAATCACAAATTATATGCAGTGACTCTGTATAATCACAAATTATTGAATGGAAACGGTAATTAACCCGAAAATATAGTTTTCTTACGACATACATATATATATACAAATTTCAAATGAGGCTATTTGCCAGAAATATCTGACGTTTTCAATTATTATTTTGTTTTATTCATATGATTCATTCAGTTTTTCATCACCACTTATGTGTCGAGCTCTTCTTCTAGCTTCACCATAATATATTCCCATAGAAATAGCTGTCTTATCGAAAAAAAACATTATGAGAAAAAGAATAATGTAGCACATACATTAGGAATGCGGTGCGGGATTATGGCCTAGATGCCGAGGTGACCAGGTTTGGTATGTACATACAGTATATTCGACCATAATTATTTTACTTTGATTTATTTCTCTTATTTTTTATATAAAACAAGTTTAGTATAACTATAAAGTGTCATAACAAACCAGCAAACATTATTCTCATCCATTATCAGAAATATATATACTTATTCATGGGGTAAAATTAAGAGTGACTCTTATGCCGACCAGCATTACATATACTGTTAAAATATCATTATAGAACGTTTAAATGTGGATCTTTTTACTTTATTAACTTTATAAATGTTGTCTGAATGGTGTTATGTTTGGACAAAGTAATAACTTTTATGATTAATATTTATAATAATAATAAAAAAAAAACAACATCCCGGTTTGTACTTCTGGTGCGATCGATAGTGGACGCCAATGCAGGAGTCCAAACATTCTTGAACCTCGATAGCTTCCGCGGCCTGACTCCCCTACAAGCGCCCAGTAGTGTCCGCTGGATGCTCTCATCGGAATTAGTGGAGAACGCTTAGGTTGACGAAACAAACTCCGTTCTGCTATGCAACGGACATAGGTTATATAAAATACATAACTCACTAAAGGGATGGTGAGTGAGTGTAATGTAATTAACATAACAATGCTGATTGCAAGGGGTAAAGCTAACCCCAATTGGAGTAAATGAGCTGGATCATTTTTGTCTTTTTTTAAATTTTAGTGCTGTCTTCATCCCCTTAACTGTTTCTTGCTAAATTGTTAATATTTAATTTGAATATACTGTAGATTGGAAATCCTTTTTTAGGTGCTGAATTTTTTTGATAATATTAACTTACCCACCCTTGATGGGAGAATGGTTATCGGGGCATTGATGAATTTGATCTAAATTGGGTAAAAACTGCTTGATCTGCAGAAGCGAGTGCTGTGTGGACGTTTATGAATTTGGTCAACAGTAACTAAATATTTTCTGCTCTGCAGTAGAGTCGGATTGAGAGGCATATATGAGGTCGGTCTAAACCAACATACTGTATAGATTCATTTACCTCCCGCCACGTATTCATGAGTTTCATTCATTTTTTGTTTGTTTATTTTGTTCAATAATTGGTTTCATTTTTTTGTTTAATTTTTTATTGTTGAATTTATTTTATATATTTATTTGTTTGATTTATTGTAGATACTTTTTTTAATATTTTCATTTGTTTATATATTTGTTTTTTTTCCATTTATAATATTTATTCGTTTCGTTTATTTACAAAAGTGTGAAAAAAGTCAGCGAAAGCTCTATATTTGGTTTGGAATTATGTCGTTGTCATTGTCCAGATCAACTTTTTTGTTATTGATTTTAGAGCAATGTCTGTTTAGAGAAAAATGTAGGGTATTTTGATTCTAATAATTCTGCATCAAGGTTTTCATTTGTAAGATTTATAATTTTGTAAATAATAGCTTTATTATGTGTTTTTAAAAAAAATAAAAAAAATAACTCTTCTATTTTTCTTTTTTCAGAAAGATTTATTATAATACCATGAATAACTATACATTCTCAGCAACTTTTAATAATACAAGTAAGAATTCCTTCAAAACCAAATTTAAAAAACAAAATCAATATCATTTTGGTTAACCCTGTAAAAAACATTCTTCTACAACATATATTAACTCAAAACATATAAGCTTGTGTAAGAAGTTTATTTACCGACAGTTGTTGAAAATGTAAGTTTGTAATTTTTTTTCTAAAAAAAATTGCTGTAAGATGTAAAATAAAGAGATGATTTTCAATTTCATAGAAAGATAACATTAAGCAAACTATAAATACAAAATTTAATGCATAATAATTAAAATTAAAACTCATGAACTTTATTATAATCAAAAACCCTTCTAAAGACAATAACAACAACTTGCTCCGGACGACATCGACATAAATCCAATCCATATATAAGGCTTTCGCTCATTTTTTTTTCACCTGCTTGATAAAAAACTACTACTTCAATAAGTATTTAAACATCAAAGGTTTTATTAAGAAAAATGATTTTTAGCAAATCAATTTACATTAAACAAACAAATTATAATAATAATTTGAGTTAATTTAACATTTAAGAAGACGTTTTCTTTAGTTAACTTGTGAATTTCCAAAACTTTCAATTTTATAAAGCATTTTTTTTATTATTTCAAAAGATAGTTAATTTGCTAGTTACACACATTTAAACAAACTAATATTGAATTTTATTTTATTTGAAAACAGATTGTTAAACTAATTTAAAAATAGTGACTAGACCATCGCGCCTCAGACGTTGCTATGCATCTCACAAGTTGACTCAAATGCAAAACGAGAGAGAAAGAAAAAAGACAAGTTTAGTAAAGGCAATAACTTTTTTGGAAAGTTCCTTTCAAAGAGGTTTTTGACTAAAAATTAATATGTTATCATATATTTAATTCCACAACTTGTATGCTATACCTTCTTAAAATATTTGTTCATCAAATAAATAAACAACAACATTTACACACATACACAAACACAAATTCTTCCACACACATATATACACACATCCGTACATACATATACACACACACACACCCAAACTTAAACACACACACCCACACCACACACACACACACAAAGGGACACACACACATACATACATACACACACATAAACACACATACAAACATGCACACACACACACACACACACGTACATGCACACACACACACACACACACATACATACATACACAATAACATACATCCACATACACACACACACAAACACACACACTAACACACACACTAACATGTACCCATATACACATACACACATACACATACACACATACACATACACATATAAACCATACACACGGACACACACAACACCACACACATACACATACACACCCACACTAACACATATATACATACACATACACACAATGATGATGCACACATGCACACGTATGTTGATTTATTGTTTACACACATGCCTACGGGTATGTGATTCACATTTATGGAACAAACAAATCACTCAAAATCAATTCAAAATGTTAGAAGTTGAGTAACTATACCGATCGCATAAATGAATATATGTGAACAAACTATCTGAAGATTAAGAAACGAATCGTCCAGTGAAAAAACATCTATTCAGCTATAACATATATGTTATCAGATCAGGAGAATTATTTGGAACATTGGCTTTAGATTATTTATTAATAAGTCATTTAAACTTCGATAAAGTTATTAATAAGGCTTATATCGGAAATCCTTGGCTTTAATAGAAACTATATCAAATTTAATAGAAATATAGGAGCAACATTTTAACATAAGTTTGAAGAACGATAAACAACTCATTTTAGCTTTCAATTTCAAGTTTTTAATAATATTTAGAATAACTTTTCTTTCTATAAAGTTATATTAATTTATTAAACAAGATAACCTTATTTATTATAAGTTAATGTAGTTTTCAAGATAAGAAACATTTTGGATCAAACATAATTATTTTTTTGTTAGTGAAAGGTAATTATTTTCTTAATTAATGTTCCAAAAATGATAATATTAAATAAAATGACCACGCACATTAAACTTAATAATCATTAAATTTTAACAAAATTTTTTTTAGGTTACTATAAAAAATAATCGCATAATATTATTTTTTGTAGTAACTTATAGTGTTTCCCCTCAGAAGAAGTACTGGGTTTTGTTACCAATCTCAGTGCAGTGGTCTAACATAACCAGTGCACCAAGACAAAAGAATGGTAAATACCATACAATATAACAATTTCATACTTAACCAACTGCAGAGTTTTGATAGCAGAGCTGTTTCTATAAAGGGATTATACAGCTATATGACATGTTGGACCTGCTGATCTCTTAAATTCGACATGTTATAAATGAAACCATGGTACAGTAATATAAGGCTACATTGTCTATGTGGCTTTCAGTGGGGGTGGTAGGTGAACATTTTTTAATATTTACGCGTTCGAAAAATCTATGATATATTGCCGTATTATCTATTGCATTATAATAGCGAATATCTTCATTTCAACAATAATACTGCTGTGAAGGCAACGGTAGATTTCCATGACTACACTGACTATTATTTACTTTTGGTCAACACTTTTTTTTTCAAAATCGCATTGCTTTTACACAACCAGGCCAGTTGTTCGATATAACGCCACATGATGCTTTTTTAAGTTTTTGTTAACATGTACGGGTATTGATTCTCACTACTTTAATTATGATACAACGGTTTTTTAATTCTTTAAACAAACGAATTGTGTTGGGAAAAAATCCTCTTACATCTTATTTCCGATGAAATTTATTAACAACATTTAGTCAGAAAGTCGGGTTCTCAAATTCGACCTAAAACCAAAATCTGAGCCTGATCAAGAGAAACCTAAAACAGTTGAGAAAACTTAGACGACTAACAAAGAAGAATATTTTGTAACGCAGTATAATTTTCAAATTTTTTTTTGACTAAATAAATTGTTTTTGTAAGTATATTTTTTTGAAAATATTTTTTCAACCTTCATCGACTATGAATATAATTTACTATGTTTACCAGAAGGCAAATTATATTTTTTTTGTTTTAGGGTTCTACAATTTTTAATGAATACAAGTTAGTTAATAGCCCCTTGCATGAATGAATTACTTTGTAAGTATTATATTTATCTAGAAATGGTGTATTTAAACTTTATTCATCCTGTAAAACATGAAAATTGAGAACCACAAGTTTTTGTTAATAAATGTAATATTTATAAAGATTTTATGTATATATAAAAATAAGGCCATTCTCGTAGGATTTCTTGCAACCCCGGGTAGATCTGGGTATAACGAGAAAGTACGGTAAGAAATAGGATTTCGAATGTTTCTTCAAAGAACAAACAAAGTTGTATCCCCTAGTAAATGACATAACAAACAAATGAAGATCTCATTCTATACAATGAATATTACAATCATTATCATGTGCATTAATAATGCATGAATCATAGTAGTCCTTACGACTAATCATTTGATTAAAACAAAGTTCCAACAATTGTATTTCAATTTTATTCATTTGAGGAATTTTTGTTGACAGTACTTGGCGCTGATTGGCTGTCAAACCAAAGCAAAATCAAAATCATCTGGGTTTTTATGGATTGCCATAACCGTGACATATCACGGTTAGACCAAGGTTTGACCAATTGCCTTAATTTTGGTAAAACGACAGACTCCGCTATTTTGGATTCAATCCCATCTACCCCGTGCTGCTAAAATAACGGTCCTTTAAATATAAACATAACAAAATTATTATTAAGATTTTCCTCTTCACCGGAGCATGATGTTTATTTTTCATTTAGTAAAGTATAATTTGACATTTATATTAATCATATACAATGCTATTATATAATTTTATACGACAAGTGTATTCATTATATATATAGGTGTTCTACTGTAAATATATAATATTTAGACATATGGCACATGTCCTCATGTTACAACTATCGCAATAGACCTAGCATGAGAACATGTATCAATATTGTATACAACATGTTTGTCTAAGTTCACCTAGCACAATCAACAAATCGACTAACCCTTAATGAAAAAAATAAAAACTCACCTAAAAATGTAATATGGTCCCAGTGAGGTGTGAAATTTGCGTGTAGAGTTCAACAAGAAAACAATATGAGTTAACAATTGCAATTTATATGGTTAGTTAAACTGTTATATTTATATTTATAGTATTACTATTTTACGATTGTAAAACGATAGTATTCATAATATTTTTTAAACCTCTATGATATAAATAATTTTTAATGAATAATCAAAACTATGGAAACACGGAACTTGAAGTTTGATGAATATCCTGAGATTAACATACGTTGTTTTAATGAAACTGTTATAATTGAAGGGATGAGAGGCAAACTATACCAAGCGGTATAGTAAATCCATTGGAAAAGGTCTGCTTCACCTCTCAGCTCTCCAATTATAATCTGAAAGATCGTGGAAAACATTGTGATTTGCTTGAGGAACTAAGTCTTTTAATGTGAGCTCAATGCTTACGTTCATTATCCCCAGATGTAGCATTTGCTTGGGTTTGTGGTACATTGGGTTAGCAGACGATCATCAAAGCTTAACAATTTCTTTGATTAAGTTCATTTCTTATCTTTTAAATGTTTTTTATTAACGTTAACATGTGTTTATTGTAATATATATATGGTATTTACAATATTATACAAAATATTTGTGAAGTATAAAACGCTTTATTCGCCTATGAAGCCCTGGGGGGCCTCATACAACCCTTTGCCAGCCTAAGACTAGCTATACTGAACGTAAGTAATATAAAAAACTTTGTGGTTGTATGAAGCGTCAGGTGAATTTGGTCTTGATGTACGAATAAGGGTTTGCATGAGTACCTACTGATTTATACAAAAACTAAATAAGAAACAAGATTTTTATTGTTCATTTAAACTATTACACACCAACGTATTAGTAATAGTAAAGCTACTTAATAAACCCTGTTTAATTGTTCACACTCTAAGGCAGTGTGTTGCTTAATCCTTTAAAACTTGTATATTTATTACCCTAAGGTCTATAATACAATGAAAATGGCATTGGAAATAACCCTACAGTTGTCGCTAGTTTGTCCCTACATGCGTTAAAAGGTTAAGTGAATTTTTACTAAAACATACAAAATATGTTATGAACATAAATATATGCATTACATTTTAAGAACAATAAAATATTTTTTTTGGAAAAAAGTAAATGAATAAATGAATTTTCAAGTTTTAGAAGATGATAAAAATAATTAAAAAAAAGCGATCCGAACAAATTAAACTGAAGAACATATTTTTATTGAGAGAAACATGGAACGATTGTCTGAGTTTATTCGAATGAAAGAAGCACAAAACACTTATAATACAAGGCAAGTATAATCGATTATTGATTTTGAAATACCAAATTATTTTCATTTAAACTATTACAAACATATTTATTTTGATGATTTAAATACTAAAATGTTAATGCAATGTTTAGTTTAACAAAAATCATTACGCACTTCTTCAATTGAATAAATCGAATGCATGTACAGTCTGCTTCATGAGTTCATTTAATTTATATATTTAGGGATGGGGGGATTTACTGGGGTATGACATAGGGG